>SKCR01036175.1:0-113668 GCA_019454045.1 Zanthoxylum bungeanum
CGCAGTTTGTTGGAAGAGTTCCAAACAGGGATCTACAGCTGATTCCACCACTGAGGCGGAATACATTGCAGCTTCTGAAGCGCAAAAGAAGAAGCTGTGTGGATAAAGAATTTGTCACAGAATTGGGAGTTGTCCCAAGTATCGTGAATGCGATTCCGTTATACTGTGATAATACTGGAGCCATTGCGCAAGCAAAGGAACCAAGGGCGCATCAGAAGTCGAAGCATGTGGAACGCAAGTACCACATCATTCGAGAGATTGTGTCACGAGGGGATATTGTCGTGTGCAAGGTACCGAGTGAAGACAATGTAGCAGACCCGTTGACGAAGGCCATACCTCCGAAGTTGTTTGATAAACACGTGGAGTCGATGGGTATTAGATACAATCGTTATTGGCACTAGAGCAAGTGGGAGTTTTTGTTGGGGTTGGTGCTCACAGCGCCAATCCCGGTTGTATTCCTTGTAAATACTTCTGTAAAACAATATTATTATGAATAATATATGCAGTTTCTTTAATATAATAATCTTATAATATGGTAAAGACGTAAAGACCTTAGAATGATTAGTCATGATACAGTTGCAAAAGCGTCGCAACGGACATTGACACGTATCATGACGTTGTCATTCTCAGACAGTTCCTGGTCAAGGTTTACACTGCTTGGTCAGCAAAGTAAACCCGTTGAGACCGGTACAAGTCGTATACTGGAATATATATTCCAATGGTTTCCAATGAACCATAGTCTTGGAGACTGTATAGACCTGTAGGTGTTTATAGCGGATGAACACTGAACGACTCACCGAAGATTCTTAATGGATAGTACACCAGCGTCAATAAGAATCTTCTTGGGTTGAGTAGCACTTGTGATTCTTAGACTTGAGATGCCATAGTGGGCACATGAGACATCCTCTACACTTTGATGGCAGTCACGTCACCGATCTATTTAGATCAGACCTCCGCCTGTTCGTTGGGTGTAGATAGATCCTCAGTGTGTCCTATGGTGTCAAGATAGGATCCGTCAGTTCTGTGTACCAGAGCATAGGTAGTCCATACAATTAGCAATAAGATAAATCCATGGGCCCGTGGTAAAGTTTAGAAGCTAGTTCTAAACATTCTTATGAGAATTGCTAATAGAATAGTCGACTGGATAATCCCCATAGAGATTTGACGTTTACATCTATATCTCTGGGATAAATCCGGATACCTGTGACGGAGGAATTATACATTTGCCATGACCTCGACCTGTGTGGTTCAGTGAGATTATCTGTGATCGTCATAATCTACGGGTGGATAGATTATGGACACGAAATTTGATTTCGTGACGGAAATACCTGAACCTAGAGAGTCTCCATAATGAAACATACTCGTAGAGCACTAGAGCAACATAGAATAAATAATATTGATTATTTATAAAGTCGTTTAAAGGTTAAACGCAAGATACGTGCAAAAAGGACCCGATAGTCATTTACGTAATTATTGTGTATTTACATTTAATACTTGATTAATTTAAATACACATTAATTAATAGTCAAAATGAGTTATTTGACTTTTATCCTAAATGAATAATGTTTTTTAATATTTAATGTAAATATTATACATATATTTAATATATTTGTATTTGATTAATTAATTAATTATTTAATTGTTAAATGATTAAATTAATTAAAATATAAATATTTAATGTTAGGATATTAATTTGTAATGATTATAGTTGCTTTATTAAAGTAGATAAATATCCATAAAGTTAGTTTAGATATTTTATTACTTAACTAAATGCATTTGAAATGAAAATTGAAATGAAATTTGTTAATTAATGCTTGTGAATTTCGGCCAAGGCATAAATGTTGCAAGTATATATTGTTTCATTGCTTTTCATTTCATTCTAACCTAATACACTTTTAAAAGAGAAAGAAGAAAGACACCATTGTTGAAGCAAAGAAAGCTTGAAGAAAGAAAGTTAAACATCAAAAAGCTTGGATTTTTAGTAAGTTTCTTGAACTTGCTATTAGTAAGGAATTTATTCCTTTTGTTCTAAGCTTTAATATTTGATATTCTTAGGATGTTCCTTTCTTATTTCTTGTGGTTTTTGATGATGGTTGTTTTATGAAAGTGTTAAGCATGTGTAATGAAAGAAGTGTATGACTATTGTAGTTATATGTAATCTTTTAAGGTTTATGAAACCATGTTGCTATTCTAGAGTTGTTGACCCACTCTTAAATGACCTAGATTTGATCTTGAGTTTTTTCATTGTGTTGAGGCTTGAATTAGATGAAAGATTGATGATTGAAGTAATTGATTTGGTGTATAAGTCCAATTTGCCCAATTTGTTGAAATTGAGAAATTAGGGTTTAACCAATTCGGATTTTGGGGCTTTTGAGATATGTTGATCATTTGGGTGTGTATTAGATGCATGCAAAGTTTCATGTTGATTGGATTTCATTAAGATGAGTTTTGAGACATGAAATGACCAAATGGTCAACCCCCCCTCCAAATGGTGCTCACGCATTATAAGGAATTTTGGGTTTTTTTTGTTCCTATGGTGTTTTGATGTTTTGAGCATGATTAATTCATCCCAGAAAGAAATTTTAGAATCATTCAAATTGATTGGATCAATTTCGGACAAAACAAACGGAGAAAATACCATATAAGGGTAATTTGGTAATTTCACTTGAATTTGATTCATTTGAAATTTTATTTCATTATTTGATTATTGGGTAATTAAATAAATATGTTTATTTATTTAATCCAAGAAAAAGTTTTGAAATCGGAAAATAACGATTTTCCCGCTTCCGCTGCGTTACCGGATTCACCCGTAATAAAACCCCTTCAAGTATTACTTCTACTCGTACACTACACTTATAAGAAACCTCATTTACATTGAGGGGAATAGGTGAGAAGAGAATACAAAGAATAAGGCTGTTAATAAATCCAATTTATTACAATAATTTCTAAAATTGTTCCACCTGATATACATTATTCATGCATCGCAACCATGTATTCACACAAGCATGTTATCAATCAATCTAATCAAATTAATTAATCTGATAATTAGTGATCATCCAATGTTCAAACAACGATTTGATTTTGCGCGAGTCAAACTCTTTTTTCGAATAAATACTCAAAGTACGATTTCTCGAATTAAATTAAACTACATAATTAAATCCAATTTAACATGTATTTAATTCTAATTCGCTATTTAATTCCAAATTAAATAATACACTTTAATAATGAACTTTTACGACTTAAATTCCAAATTTAATCACAACGGGTCTCAAAGCCCGATTAACGTCTAATGTCAATTTAATTAAAGTCCAATGGGCTTTTAATTAATTTCTTAAGGCGTGGACTTTTGGTCAACTCGGGTCAAACTAAATAACCAAAATCCAATCCGAGAGTTACCCCATAAGCCCATAAATCAATTTAGGCCCATTAGGCCCAATTAAACTTTAAGGTTCATTAAGTCGCATTTGGGCTTTATGAAAGCGGTTTTGGGCCTAATTAGATCCAACCAATTTTGCATAAACCCAACTTTGTACAACAAAGCCCAATAAGCCCAATAACAACTTTAAAAGCCGAAATCCAATTTAAGCCCAACTTAATTAAATTACAAAATCCAATTTCTCAATTAAATTAAATTAAAGTGTATAGCATTATTAATTATCCAAATCAATATTTCCAAAACACCAAATTGTCTAATTAATCATGCTTATTATCATCAATAAGTGTCCAACACATTTGGATCAAAATCAAACCCAATAAATCATGCTTAATGTCTCGACCAAGAAGGATTTTATATCCAATTTTTCAAATCCAATCCAATTGAACCAAATTAAACATTAAACAACATCCCTAACTTGATTCTAACTCATCCAATGAATCAAAAATCAAAATTCCAAGACAATTTAGGGTTCCAAATTTTCGGCCAACACACCAAAATTGGGGAAAATTGTTCCAAATATTTTTTCATCAAATTGATCCAATCAATCATCAATTCAACAACATTTAAGCATACTAATTCATCCAATTTCATTAAATCATGCCCAAATTCGTTTTGTCCAATTTTAACCCTAAAATCAATTTCATGCTTTCAAAGGCTCTTATACCATTGTTGGATTCCTCTAAGCCCAAGATCATTTATCAAGCATGAAACAAGTGTAAATACAATCATAGGAGGTGCGGAAAACTCACAATGAACGGATTGAATGCATATGGTGATGAACCAAAAACGCACTGCCCTCCTCCATTAAGCTCGACAGTGGGCTGCTCGGTGTGGGGACTGCTCGGCAGTGGGGTTGTCTTCTAGAGTGTGCTAGCACTTAGATCTTGCAATAAAATCACTTTTTTTCTTCCTTGTGTTTCACGGTGATGAACCAGAAAATGAAAAACAAGAATCGGTCAAAGACCGAGAGAGAAGAAGGAGTTTTTGGCTCCAAAAAAAAATCGTGAACCATGTACAGGAGAGAGAGTGGGAAAAAGAAAAAATGTAATACGTTTATATATTTTCCAAAATTAATAAACCATTTACTTTTTCAATTTCAAAAGGCAAAGCATTTAATGCTTTCTTTCAATCACCTCACATCAACTCACATCAATAAATCAAATGTCACATCACTCAAAGTGACATGTGATTTGACACTTGATGTGACTTGTGATTTGACGCTTGATTTGACTTGTGTGTCGCATTCGAATTCGAAATGTGAATACGCTCACAAATAATACCAGGCTCGGGTTCGCTAATTCCAAATTAACGAATTTTCCGTTGCGTCGTAATTAAATGATTACGCCTAGTGAAATCACTATTCACGTCGCTAACAAATTAATTCTAAATTAATTCGTTCGCCCGAATTAAAATCTAATTTTAATTCCGCATCGAAATCCAATTTCTTATAATATATCAAATATATTATTTTACCGATTAATTCCAAATTAATCATTCTCTCTCTTTAATTGATATTTTATCCCAGATAAAATATCTCCGTAATTAATCCCAGATTAATTTTCTCTCTCATTAAATTAATCCCAGATTAATTAAAGTGCGAGTCATACGTCATCGGTGAATCTTCGGGGAGCGACCTATGAGATCTCTGGATATGTTGGTAGTAAATCGGGTCGTCGGACTATCCGAACATGTAAGTACCTAGTACTACATTTACACCGATTCACAAGACAAGGTTGGCTTCTAGCAAAGCGGCATGCCTATCCAATTCTCCAGAAACATGCTTACAGGAATAAGCGATCTATATAAGCGTAGTATACGTGGTATTGCGTATTTCGATCCAGTATCGGATGATCACGTGCTAGGCGTGGCGCTGGAATTGTGTCTGCCTCGTACGAAGCACATGTCGGATGTCTGGTAACTAGTCTCTATAATCGGATGAACATGACCTACTCATATCATCCCGTTGACTGCAGTACTTAAGAGTACTAGTACCGTATCCTACGTGACTATCATCTCCATATGACTGGAGTGATACTTCCGTCTTGACATCACACCCAACACACTACGATTCTCAATATACCCAGCATTGGCGTACACAGAACCTGTTAAAGCCCTAGACGACCTCAACCAAAGTATATTGATTGTGGCAAGTATTAGCGATGCAAGTCTTAGGTTAAGACCAAATACACCTACCCTGATTTCGGACTTCCATAGACACATAGTCATACTACCAATGGAATTCCAAGGGGGTCTATCCAGAACGAAGCTGTTTCTCGTACCATCGGTGAAACACAACCTCCTATTGCACTTGCATGAGTATCATATACCCAAATATATGAGAACTATATCGTTGTGCCCTCACAACACGCACAAGTGTAATACTAGTCTTTTACGTATTTATCGATTTCCAATCTCGATAATACTCTGACTAGGGATATTTAATGATTTATCCTTCATGGATTCATACTGTCTCGTATCATTCTCAATCCATGAACAAATCATAAGGACCTCTCATCATTTATATATCTTGGTAATCTAATCACAAATGATAAGAGTGCAATCTCCTTCGTCACATAGTTAATTTGTACAACAACACCATGATATGTACAAATAGTGATGTTATGGGTCATAATTGTCCAACACCACTAAGTCAAACTGCTCACAGTGGTTATTCATACTTCATTACCTTTACCGATGATCTATCACGGTACGGTTATATGTATTTGATGCGACATAAATCGGAAACCTTCGAAAAGTTCAAAGAGTTCTGAAATGAAGTAAAAAAACAAACTGGTCAATGTATTAAATGCCTTCAATCTGATCGAGGCGGTGAATATATGAGTGGTGAGTTCATGGATTATATGAAGGAGAATGGGATTCTCGCTCAATATACTCCTCCAGGTACTCCACAGCATAATGAAGTGTCTGAGAGGAGAAATCAGACTTTATTGGATATGGTCCGATCAATGTTGAGTTTCACATACTTGCCCTATTTCTTATGGGGCTACTCTCTTTTAACAGCTGCACATCTTTTGAATAAGATTCATTCAAAAGCTGTTCCTACGATTCTGTATCAGATATGGTTCGGTAGGAGACCAAATCTTAATTACATTAAGGTTTGGGGTTGTCCTGCCTATGTCAGGGTAACTCAGCAAGATAAGCTTTCGCCTCGAGGGTAAAAGTTTAGGTTTGTATGATATCCTTCGAATATGAGGGGATATCTGTTCTATGATACCGAGCATCGAAATGTGTTCGTAGCTCGCTTCACAAAATTTCTAGAAGTAGAATTTTTGTCAGAAGGTGGTAATCATAGACAGGTTGAACTTGATGAAGTCCAACCTGAAAAAAACGAACCAACGGAGGAACCTAAAGTTCAAGTAGTTGATGGATCTTCAACACACACACTCTATAGTTTAGAAAGAGTATCTAGACCTCCTGAACTCTTGTATTTGATACAAGAAAAGAGTCTGGATGTTCTCTTAGTTGAAGATACAAATCCTTTCACCTATAGAGAATCGATGTTGGACATCGACTCCGTGAAATGACAAAGTGCCATGAAATCCGAGATAGACTCAATGCATGAGAATCAAGTTTGGGACTTGGTTCCGCTTCCCGAAGGAATTATTTCTATAGGTTGTAAATGGGTTTACAAAAGGAAGCGTTGGCCTGATGGAAAGGTTGAAACTTACAAGGCCCGACTGGTAGCAAAAGGTTACACGCAGCGACCTGGCATCGACTACGATGAAACTTTTTCACCAGTAGCAATGCTTAAGTCTATTCGGATTTTGCTTTCTATAGCTGCGTATCATGACTACGAGATTTGGCAAATGGATGTCAAAACGGCTTTTCTAAATGGATTTCTTGATGAAGAAATCTATATGGAATAGCCGGAAGGTTTTGCATCCAGCGAAAACTCGGGGATGGTATGTAAGCTTAAGAAGTCTATTTATGGACTTAAACAAGCTTCACGAAGCTGGAATCTTAGATTCAACGAGATTATTAGATCGTCTGGTTTTCTCAAGAATTCTGAAGAATCCTGTGTGTTTCAGAAGGCCAGTGGGAGCATGGTCGTATTTTTAATCCTATATGTTGATGACATCATAATCATTGGGAATGATTTAGGTATGTTACAAAGCGTCAAAGCATACCTCTGTAAGAATTTCTCCATGAATGACCTGAGAGAAGCTTCCTATAATTTAGGGATAAAACTCTATAGATATAGACAAATGAGGCTGATTGGATTATCCCAATCAACGTACATAGATAAGATCTTGGAACGATATAATTTTGATAACTGTAAGACAGCAAACATACCGTTCAGACATGGGATTCATCTTTCAAAGAAGATGAGTCCACAAACAGAAGATGAGAAGGTTAGAATGTCTAACCAACCTTATGCTTCGTGTTTGGGTAGCATAATGTATGCCATGTTATGTACAATGCCTGATATCAGCTTCGCTGTTAGCGTAACTAGTAGATATCAGTCCAATCCAGGTAATGACCATTGGATGGCCATTAAACATATCCTAAAATATCTTAAAGGTACTAAGGATAAGTTAATAATTTATGGAGGAAACGAACTGCAAGTTAATGGGTATACGGATTCCGATTTCCAATCGGATCCCGATGATAGAAAGTCTACATCTGGATTCGTATTTACCCTTAACGGAGTTGCAGTTTGTTGAAAGAGTTCTAAACAGGGATCGACAGCAGATTCCACCACTGAGGCGGAATATATTGCACCGTCTGAAGCTGCAAAAGTGGTTGTATGGATAAATAACTTTATCACAGAATTGGGAGTTGTCCCAAGCATCGAGAATGCGATTCCGTTATATTGTGATAATACTGGAGCCATCGTGCAAGCAAAGGAACGAGGGCGCATCAGAAGTCAAAGCATGTGGAACGAAAGTACCACATCATTCGAGAGATTGTGTCACGATGGGATATTGTCGTGTGCAAGGTACCGAGTGAAGATAATGTAGCAGACCCGCTGACGAAGGCCATACCTCCAAAGTTGTTTGATAAACACGTGGAGTCGATAGGTATTAGATACAATCGTTATTGGCACTAGAGCAAGTGGGAGTTTTTGTTGGGGTTGGTGCTCAGAGCGCCAATTTCCTGTTATATTTCTTTATGAATACTTCTGTAAAATGTTATTATTATGAATAATATATATGTAGTTTCTATAATATAATGAATTTTAACATGGTAAAGACGTAATGACCATAGAATGACTAGCCATGATGTAGTTGCAAATGTGTCGCAACTGACATTGAGTTGTATCATGACGTTGTCATTCTCAGACAGTTCCTGGTCAAAGTTTACACTACTTGGTCAGTATAGTAAACATGTTGAGACTGGTACATGTCGTATACTAGAATATATGATTCCAATGGTTTCTCAATGAACCATAAGTCTTGGAGACTAGTATAGATGTGTAGGTGTTTATAGCGGATAAACACTGAACGACTCACCGAAGATTCTTAATGGATGGTACACCAACGTCAATAATAATCTTATCGGGTTGAGTAGCACTTGTGATTCTTAGACTTGAGATGCCACTGTGGGCACATGAGACATCTTCTACACTTAGATGGTAGTCACGTCACCGATCTATTAAGATCAGACCTCCGCATGTTCGTTGGTGTAGATAGATCCTCAGGGTGTCCTGTGTGTATCAAGATAGGATCCGCCAGTTCTGTGTATCAGAGCATAGCTAGTCCATATGATTAGCAATCAGATAAAACCATGGGCCCATGGTACAGTTTAGAAGCCAGTTCCCCATGGTACAGTTAGAAGCCAGTTCTAAACATTCTTTTACAGATTGCTAATAGAATAGTTGACTGGATAATCCCGATAGAGATTTGACGTTAACATCTATATCTCTGGGATTTATCTGGATACCTGTGACGGAGGAATTATACATTTACCGTGACCTCGACCTGTATGATTCATCGAGTTTATCCGTGATCGTCATAATTTACGGGTGGATAAATTATGGACACGAAATTTGATTTTGTGACGGATATGCATAAATCTAGAGAGTCTCAATAATGAAATATACTCGTAGAGCACTGGGGCAACATTAATAAATAATATTGATTATTTATAAAGTCGTTTAAAGGTTAAACGTAAAATACATGTGTAGGGACCCGATAGTCATTTCCTTAATTTGTGTGTATTTGTATTTAATGCTAGATTAATTCAAATACACATTAATTAATTGTCAAATTGTGATATTTGGCTAATATCATAAATGTATATATGTATTTAATATTTAATGTAAATATTATACATATATTTAATATATTTATATTTAATTAATTAATTAATTAATTAATTGTTAAATGATTAAATTAATTAAAGTATGGATATTTTTAAAGTTATGATATTTTATTAATGGCTTGAGTTGCAATTGTTGACTAACTTTAATTCATTTAATGGTTTGATGATTAAAGTTAACAAGTTGTAAAGAAAAATTAAATGAAACAAAAATAAATATCTAGATATTTTGTTAACCACAATTTTCGGCCAAGGCATAATATTTTGGTGTAAATTGTTTTGTTTTCTTTTAGGGTTTCATAACCTTGAAACACTTATCAAATACTCTATTAAAAGGAAAACAAAGAAGCTTGAAGAAAAGAAAAGGAAAACCAAGAAAAAGCTTGGATTTTAGTAAGTTTTTTCAACTTACTATTAGAAGGAAAAATGTTCCTTTAGTTCTAGGCTTTATACTATGAGTTTCTTATGTTTTTCTATTCTTTATTCTTTGTATTTTGATGGATTAAAGATTTGATTAGTGTTGAGCATGTATAAATTTCAAAAGATTGTTTCTAATATGTTAACAAGCACACTTTTGTAAGTTTGAGAAACTTGTTGCTAATCTAGAGTTGTTGACCGACTCTTAAATGACCTAGATTTGATCTATAGTTATTTCATTGTGTTGAGACTTGATTTGGATGGAAGAAACATGATTGAAGTTATTGATTTAACCAATTTGGTCTAATTTATCCAATTTGAAGAAATTGAAAAATTAGGGTTTGAGACCACTTCCAAATTTGGGGCTTTTCATTTATATGGTGTATTTAGATGTATATATGATACTTGCAAAATATTGGGTTGATTGGATTTTGCCTTGATGTGTTTTGAACAATGCAAATGCAAAATGCCTCCCCCCCCCCCCCCCCCCAAACCTTGTGTAGCTCACGACCTTGGCCAAATTTTTGGAAATTTGTTTGCTAATTGTATTTGACATTTGGGACATGTTAAATTCATGTTAGTAATGATTTAGAATCATTCAAAATTATTTTGAACAATTTCGGATTAAAATAACCAAAATATTATGTTTAAGGGTAATTCGGTAAATTCAGATAAATATGATCTATGGTGTTTTATTTCAAAATTTGATTATTGGATAATAAAATAAAAAAGTTTATTTTATTAATCCGAGAAAAGGTTTTGAAATCGGAAAATTTGATTTTTCATTGTTTCCGATGCGTTACCGGATATCCGCAATAAAACCCCTACATATATACGTAAGAATTTCTTGTTTCAGTTATAAAGTCTCTTCTAAGCATCACCTCGGATTCGGGCCCCTCTGTCTGACTCCTCATCCTTACAATGACCTTGGGCTTTTGACGAGCTTATATATTATCTATTTTTTCATTACCTTTTTACTTAATTTTAAGTTAGTTTATAATTTATTCTATTTATTTTGTCTTAATTTACTTTATTTTGTTAATTTAAATAGGTTTTGGAAATAAGCAGTGAAAGAAGGTAATAAAAACTTTTAAATGGGAAATTCCTATGCTATAAGAAAAGCAATTGCAGAAATAATTTAATTTGAAAATAAATTAAATTACATGACAAAAAATATAAAGAATCATGAAGCATTAAGATTTAATTAATTTAAGTTAATAAGGCTGAGACGTTATAAATGGAGGCATATGATAAAATTAGATGGGAGAGTTCTGATAACCTAAAATTACAGCCTGCAAATAGATTTTCTTAGGGAAAAATCAAGAACACGTCAAAGGAGCACATCGCATGAACTCAACAGGAAGAAGCGAAGGACTGGCGATCTCAACAAAGTTTCTTCTTTACTTTACTTCCTTAATATTTTGTTTATCTTTGTTTAATTATTTAGAGTTTTTGAGCATATGTAGTAACTAAACCTCTAATCTGGGGTGGTGATGAAACCTATATTTATGAGCTTATAAATTGATTTTCTTATATTTTGTGTGATGGTTTGGTTTATTTATTGAATCTCATACTTAATACTTCATGTTACTTGATCACCAATAGGATTAGATAAACTTGACAAAGAAATTTTGGGTTTAGCCTTATATTCAATAGCACACGATCTCATCTTAGGGATTTCCCTCCATGAGAAAAAATATACCTGTATGGCGGGTGTAGCCATAATTGGAACTTGTTCTTAATGAATTCGAGATGATTTAGTTAACATATAAATATAGTTAATTAATTTACTTTGGATATTTTCACTTGATCATCGAAAGAGACTTGTGGATATCTTAGTGTTCTAGGTTAATAAACCAATATATTACACAAATATAGGACAATCAATGCATCTTTGGAATAATACTGGGCAAATTCATAACTCTGGATGTTTTCTCTCTTTGATTATCTCTAAAAACTTCCAATTTATATTTATTTGCATTTGCCTTAGTTCAAACTTAAAATAAAATCACATTTAATTTTAATTAGATACTCGTAAGTTATTAGTCTTAACAATTAGTGACGTAGGTGATAAGTACTCGTGGGATCGATAACTTTTTATACTACTTAAACGATACGTGCGTTTGTGTAACGTGTGCAAATCGCGATCAGCTTTTACCTTGTCAAGTGTAAAATCCACTTTACCCTTCCTTGGGATTTTGATTCCTTGGGAACCAAAAAACTATCATCAACAACTTCTATAATATGTAGCATCTTCAATTAACAGAGCTAAAGAACCTCTTTTTTCTCTCTAAAATTTTAGCCATGAGCTCATAGGTGTATACCTAAGAAAGCAAGTCTCGAATACATTTCTTTTGTGATGGAAATATATTGTTTCCTGAATACAACACTTCTATGCCAAGGAAGTGTTACGTAAGTCTTTCAAAGCAAATACAATGCTAAATTGTGAAATGAAATAGTTAGGATATTATCAACATATATTAATACCAAAATCATAAATCCTTTTCAGTTTTGATGAATACACTGCCATTGAGTTTTGAAACCCCATTGCAATAGACATTCTTTCAACTTATCAAACCAGACTCTTCGTGATTGTTTTAAGTCATATGGAGCTTTTCTCAGTTTGCAAATAAAATCAGGTTTCGGTTGATCAATAAATCCTTCAAGTTGACACGTGTAAACTTCCTCTGTCAATTCACCATGAAAAAAGCATTATTAACAGCTACGTATGTTTACACCCAAATTATTCAAACCAAGCACATCGCAGGCCCATCTCAATTCTGCCCAAATCCAGGAAATCAATTATCAATGCTAGCTCAATTAGGCTCAAAATCCATTTAGGTTCGGTTACGATTCCACATAATGTGGAACCGTAACTTTAAGGTCCCATTCTGTTCAATTTGGAATCAGAATCAATCATTTTTTGGCCAAAAAATAAAGGACCGAACTGGAATCAAATTGATTTTTTCCGATTCAGTCCGGTTCTACAGTTCCAAAAAAGCTGGATTCGTGTACTGGATGGTCCGTTTCAATTCCGGAACGAAACCGATCGAACCATTGGCCAGGTCTACCCTCAATCTCCTGTTTTATCTTTTACACGTTATCATTCTCACTACAAGAAAACTGTGAAGTAGAGACGGAAAAATCCGTCGCTAATCCGTCGCAACATGATAGGTAGCGACGGAATATAGACGGAAAAAATTCCGTCTCTATTCTCTTGGTCGCAAAAAAAAAAAATAGCGACGCAAATGTTAATTCTGTCGCTAAAGTTAGCGACAGAATTTTATTCCGTCTCTATTTAGAGACAGAATAAATTCCCTCTCTATTTAGCGACGGAATTTCCAGTCGCTATTTATCGACGGAATTTTCTGACTCTAATTCGAAACGTAATAAGAGACGGATTTTCTGTTTCTATTGAGAAACGGAAAGAAAGTCCGTCTCTATATGGAGAAGGAATCCATTTCTATTTTCCGTTTCTAAGTTCCTACGAATTTCTTTTTTTTTTTTTTATAAAATGTTTTTTTTTAATTTTTTTTAAGAATTAATTTTATTTTAAACAATATTATGAATATTAGTAAAATTATAAAATAAACACAACAATTAGTAAAATAAAAATTTTATTATATAAATATTATAATATTTAAAAAAATACAACATAAAAAAAAAAATACATATAAGTCAATCCTCCTATCTCTCTCAAGATTGTCACCCCAACGTGAAATAATTTCCTCAACCCCACTGTGAGTTCGGAATGCCTCAGATGTCACCTCAGCAGATAAAGCATCATATGTTGGAGGCCAGTTCGCATTCTTAGCAATGGATTATGCTTGGCAGAAATGCCCGATCCCGGGCTGGGCATTATGCTTGTTTGTGGTCTTTCACCCAAATTAAGGCCATTTGCAGCATTCCCATCATCTGAAATTGAAAGACCACAAACAAAAATACAACTTCCAACTCATTTTTTTGTCAAACCTACGGACATACGAATATGTTGACCTAAGCTTTTCGATTTGAAACTCCTATTAGCGGGAGCTTTCCATTTCGAGGCCTAAGCTTTTTGATTTGAAACTTTTGTAATTAATATAATAAACAATTTCAAATCATAAGACATTAATTTAGAATCTAGAAGGAAAAGAATATCGCAATGGGTTTATATTTACAATGATTTGAAACAAATACTCGCCTTCTGATACTTTTGGCTGATAGCCATCCGCAGATGTTCTTGGAAGCAACAGTAAGTTGGCTTGTGATAATGATAGCATTGCCATCAAGTGTAAGACTGAAAACACCTCATACCAAGGATTGGAAATGGCTGTTTCCTGGAACTAAATTATTCACTTTAAACCCAGCATGAAAACAAGCTGAAGAATAGAATCCCAAACCAATCAAATAAAAATATGAATGGAAAGAGTAGGACAGACAGACCAGTCCCACAATCCCCCTCTGCTTCATCCTCCTGATTTTTTTGCATTTAGTAATTTTTTGAGAAATTATTATTTCTATATCTGATAAATATCATAATCACCATTTGTAATAAAAATTTTGAAATCGTTTCCTTTTCCACAAGAAATTTCAAATATGTTGACTTTTTCACTTTTATGAATTGAAAATTTTAAATGGGTAATTTGTACACTTGACTATTTTATCAAGTAAAAAGTTAACAATTTTCAAATTATAAGTGAAAAAAGAATTCAAAATTTTAATAATAAACAGTACTTAAACTATTTATCATATGAAAAATGATAATGGCTCCTGTTTTTCCAATTCGTTATGTCCTACTATATGCCTGCCTCTGTACGTCAATATTATGAAGGGTTCAAAGTTAATAAAATCACTTATTTATAATTATAATTTCTTCTTGAAGCTTTGATGTCCTACTATAACCTATAGCTGTAAGAATCCACTTTCCTTGTATATTTTGGTTACATGAGATATCAGCAAAAATGGGGAAGATTGCAGATGAAGAGATTTTTACTTGTAGATGTATTTCTATTGATTCAGAAAGTGAATTCAACCTTTCCTAACTTTCTATTCACTTAATTGTTTGAGTAAATGCTGCTGAAAGTCCCGTGAAAGTCCTTGTCACCTCAATTGATTTTTTAGGGCATGATTGTGTCTTATTTTAAGGGCATTGAGATTTATGGATTTGGAAATTGGAGTGAAGTTGCCGAACATCGGAACCAAGAGCAAGTCACGGTGTATCACTCATTATAATGCTACCATATACATGAATTCCCCGTGCTTTCGTTTCCCGGTATGCAAGTATTATATACAGTATAGATTTTGCCACACCCATAACCCTAAACATCCCGTAACAGTAATGTGCTTTCGAGTAGGGCCAGGCTTTTCCCGGGCCCGGGCAAGCCCTGCCCCAGCCTGGTCCGTTGCCATGTATCAAATCTCAATTCAGTGGGGCCAGTTGGTGCGTCGCCTTAGCCAACGTTTTTATGTATTTTGCAGTAATTTGGCGGTCAAAAACTGATGTCCGCTACCGATAGAATTTGAATTTCTAATTTTTCATCAATCCTCTATTTTAAATTTTTTAAATATCCTCAATTTTTTAAGATATAAACCCTGATTTTTCAAAATCTCATAAACTTTAATTCTTGTTGGTTTCTT
Source organism: Zanthoxylum bungeanum (assembly GCA_019454045.1). Taxonomy (NCBI): domain Eukaryota; kingdom Viridiplantae; phylum Streptophyta; class Magnoliopsida; order Sapindales; family Rutaceae; genus Zanthoxylum; species Zanthoxylum bungeanum. The sequence continues at coordinate 15,755 of SKCR01036175.1, forward strand.
ATTAAATTCACCATTTAGAAACCTTATCTATCACTCATACATTATTTCATAGAACACTAATTAGTTCTATGTAAGAAGGGCCTATCCAGTCACTTGAATGTGCATGTTTTTGAAATTATATACAATGACATGGCCGAGGCTTATAGACAGGTCTATCATTTTTCTTGAGATCCTTGAAGATGCTTGGAACTCCAGTTGAAGTTAAGATGGAAGTCAATCTAAATAGTGGAATCAAGTCAACCATAAGTTTTAATATCATTATTTCGTCACTGTCATGGACTACAATTTCAGAGATCTATTTTGGCTATATTGAGGGAAATCTGATTTACGGGAATTTAAGAATCCATGTTTAACTAGGTTTAGATACATCATACAATGAATTTATGACAATTTGAATTTACTGATGAATGCCATTCTCTGTCTTCATACTTGAAAGAAATTTGCTATACTTGATCCAATTTGTTAGTTTCATGTGTGTTGTTTAATTGAGTTGTAATGAGGGTTGAAGAACTCGAAATAATTGGACAAGTATTTGGACAACATCAGATACAGATATCAGAATGACATTTATTCTTTTGGACATTTCAAAAGATTTAAAGCTCCAATTGACATGCGGTCAGTGTCATTGGAAGTAAACTCAAAGACGATCGCGTACATACAACGAACGTATGAATTTGTCAATGGATGAGAAAATTACAAGCGTTTTAAGTTGCACCTCAAAACCAATACGCGACATGCGTTCGTCTGAGCGTTCTAATGCCCAAAAGCAGAAACTTTGCGTTTGAGGGCGTTCGAACGCCCGTGAGTAAGTGGGTTATTTTGGACGCATTTTAATCCAGATTTGCATAAGGAAAATTCTATTTTTGTCCTACATATTTATACAAACACTTAGCCACTTTATCCCAAGGGAAAAAAACACTATTTTAAGAGCCACCATATGTTTCTTCCTTCATGACAATCAACCTATAACACTTCATTGATTCTGTTGTCTTCTTTACTTTGGTAAGACAGTTCTTTGGTAACCATCAGCTAAGGGTGTTCAAGGGTCGAGTATTATTGGTTTTTTTTAAAAAATCGATTGGGTCGGGTCGGTCGGGTCGGTAGACCCGAAACCTAATTTTTGAAATGGTGACCCGCGTGAGTCGGGTCACCACGGTTGGGTCAAAAAAATACGAGTCAGGTCGGGTCAACCTAATAAAAGGTTTTCTCAAAAATCTCTGCCGCCTCCAACATCAAATAGGTAGAATTCCACCTAATCTCCACATCAAGACATAAAAGGATTTCACACTCAATTTTCTCCCGCTCAACACTACTCTTAAAACTCAACTTCCTAGCGAGGGATGATCTCACATATCTTACTGCATTTCTTATTTTCTCAATCACTTCATTATTCTCTCACAAGCCATCTTTTGCAATAAGGTTAACAATATGTGCACAACATCTTATGTGAAGAAATTTATGGCCTAAAATAGTGGAAGGTCATTCTTTATTTCTCCGTGTTATATACCTTATTGCACCATCATTAGAACTAGCATTATCAACAGTGATAGTGACAGTTTTATCAATTCCCCAATCTAACATGCATGCTTCAATAAATTTACCAATTGTCTCCCTCGTGTGATTAGGCACTTGACAAAAGTTTAAAATTCACTTTTGAAACTTCCAATCATCATCTATCCAATGTGCTGTGAAACACATAAAATTTAAATTTTGATTTGAAGTCCAAGTATCTGTGGTTATACACACACGCTGAGACGTCATTATAGATTTCAATTTCATCTTTTCATTTTGATATATTTTCAAACAATCCCTCGTAACAGTTATACGAGAAGGAACTATCATTCGAGGATTCAAATATTGAGAATAATTCATAAATCCTTCCCATTCCACCATTTTTAAATGCTAACTCATCAACTATTACCATCCTAGCAAGCATAACCCCAACTTCTTCAATAGTAAAATGAACTGATTTTAAGTTACACACCCCTCTACCATCTTGTGTTTTCTCATATTTCAAGGTTTGTTGTTTAGGGCTAACAACTCTATAGGGGTATTTTTTACACCTCACAACTATATTAGTACGTAAACTTTTTAGTGAATAAGAATCTGCCATATACTCATCTCCACAATAATTACACTTAGCTTTTTGGGCACCATCAACAACAATCTTCTCAAAATGATCCCAAACATAATAATCAGAATTATTAGTACGTTGCGGATTAGACTTCATCTTCTCAGTAAATTTTCTTTTTTTAGGAAAATGAGACTTACTTTGAGTAGGCGTTGGGGTAGGAATTGTCGAAAAAATAATGTTTGTAGCTTCATTATTCTCTTCCTCACTTGAAAAATTATCAACCTCTTCAATCATTGGGTCTTTTAGTGCTTCCATTCACCCTACAATAATACAACAGAATAATTCAGTGAACTAATTATTGGCATGCCTGTTTTTGAGCATGAGATGACAACTTTCCCAATGAGCCTACAATAGAATAACATCAAGGAATCAAGTTTCCATGCCATAAAATTCTAAGCCCTTTATAAGTTGATAGAGAGTAATTCATAGAGAACAATTCATCATATATTCATATGCATGCACACGTTTTAAACACCTGGAATGAAATAAAAGTTGATGAGATTATTTATAACGATCACAGTTGTGCATTGAGAATAAATTCCTAAAGGAATGTAAAGAAAATAAGTTTGGGAAAAATGTTCAAAAAGTACCCAAATGGGCACTTGCAAAAACTGAAGAATGAGATTATGATGTAAAATTATAAAGTTTATAATTTCATAACATAAATTAACAAACAATATGATATAAGAGAATGTGTATTATTGATGGCTACCTAGTTTATCCCAACAAGACAATGTGCAGGCAATAACACAAATCCAAAACGTTGTAAAAATCTTTTGATTCATTGAGGCCACAGAACTGTACTTAGTACTTGCATGACACCAAAAAAAAAGACTAAAAGAGAGCCAAGCTTTTGTTGAAAACTTAGAACCTATCAATTTTGCATCAGGGTTGATTAATCTGGCATTTTTACTTGCTTAGCTTAATCATTATCTTCAGAGTATTGAAGCAACCATCAATAATAACAAGAAACTACACAATTTAATTCAAGATCTTCTTAGCACGACAATAATTTTATGCTCACTCTTAATTATGTTATTGTGTTATGTAACAAAAAAATTGGCAGAAAATCAGATTTACTTACATAAGATTAACTGGACAAAATTTACTTACAAAAGATTTAACTGAACAAAAAATTGGGCAGAAAATCAGAAGAGAGAAATATAGTAATAAAATAATAATACCTTTTTGCTTGAGGCTTCAACTTGAGAAGAGAGTCTGAAGTGTTTTCAAACGAATGAAAAAAATTGGGAGAGAAAAGATTTTGGAAAGGAACCGAGAATGAGAGATAAGATGCGGCTTGCCCTAATTTTTGTAACTTTTTATAGTGTTAGAATTGGGTCGGGTCAATCCGATTTTTTGTAAGAAACTCATGACCCGACCCGATTCTATGGGTTAGGATGATCTTGACCCGAAAATTCATTTATAAATTTCTAAACCCAACCGGGTCGGGTCGGATCACGGGTTGATCCGTCTTTATGAACACCCAGTATAAAAACACAACATTAACCCATTTTCCTAAGACTTCAGAATTCTAAAAGAGGAAGATTGGCAATCAGAGTTCTGACACTGCAGTTCGCAAGGTTGCTCCATTTAGAGACTTCACAGGTTCTGAAGAAAGCTGTTTAGTGCGGGCTCGATGAGTTCTTCGGAATATTACAGTCTAAAAGTATTATAGTCGGTGGAGTTGTTGCCATAGGTCTTATACCATCACTGTAAGTTCTCTCATTATTATTGATTTTGGCTGGTAGCCTAGATATCCAGAGTGATTTTTAACTCGCACGAGTTTTCCACTTCGTTAACAAAATTATTGGTGTTGATTTTTTTATGCTTTCATTTATTTGCATTGATTTATAATTGTTAGACTTAAGGGTGTTAGTCTCTAAGACATGCTCCAAGATCACTAAGCATGATTATAGTGTGAAAAATCAAAAATAAGTTGCAGAAGACTTACATTGATTTGGATGATTTCAAGACTTTTCTTTGATTTACATGGAAGCTCCAAGCTTTGTTGAGTGTTTCTAACACTTGGGTGAGTTTCCATATGACCTTCTTTGACTCCAAATGTGCTAGCAAGCTTGAAATTTTGAAACAAAATTTCCGAGAGAGAGACTAGAGAATTCGGCCATGGTGAGGTTTGAGAGAGAGAGAGCGATGTGTTTTTAGGTTTTCCAAAAACCCTAATACAAAAAATCAATACCAAAATTTGTGTATATCATTTACTAAAGGTAAAATGCTTTTACCAAAGGTAAAAGCTTTACCAAAAGTAAAACAAGGTTGGCCAAAAATGAGTGTTTTTTCCAAAAACCACCTGCTTTTGCCAACAACCACCATTAATATGTGTTCCCCACCTATTAAATTCAAAATTCAAGATGGCTTGCTCTACACACTTCGGGCTCGGTTCCATTTAATCCGATTAAACGAGTTTTCCGTCGCAACGTAATTAAATCCAATTTAATTAAATAATGATGTCTCGCAAAATTATTACGGAAGTCACTCACGAATTAATTCCAAATTAATTCATTCGCTCGTATTAAAGTCAAACTTTAATGTCGTATTGAAATCTAATTTCAATTAATATATCCGATATATTATTTTAGCCCAAATAAATAAATTAAATAGAAAAATCTAATTTAACTATTAAAATTATTTTAACGATTAATTCCAAATTAATCGTGTTCTCTCTTCTAGTCGAATTAATCCCAGATTGATTCCTACCGTAATTAATCCCAAATTAATTCTTACCGTAATTAATCCCAGATTAATTTCTACCGTAATTAATCTCAGATTAATTTGCTCTCTCATAATTAATCCTAGATTAATTCTGCTCGAGTCAAATGTCATCGGTGAATCTTTGGGAAGCGATACAAGAGATCCCTGGATATATTGACAGTAAATACGGTCATCGGATTATTCGAATACGTGCGTACCCGATACCACGTTCCTACCAATTTACAAGACATGATTGGCTTCTAGCAAAGCACAGTGCCTACCCAATTCTCCAGAAATATTCTTTAGCATACGTAGTATTGCGTATTGCGATCCAGTATCAGATGTCAAATGTTAGGCCTGGGGCTGGAATTGTGTCTGCCCCGTACGAAGCATATATCGGATCACAAGCAACTAGTCTCTTTAATCAGATAATCATGACCTAGTCATATTATCCCGATAGCTGCAGCATATTAGAGTACTAGTTTTGTATCCTTATGTGATCATCTTCTCCATGTGAGTGAAGTGATACTTCCGTCTTGACATCACATCCAATACACTACGATTCTCAGTAAAACCAGAAGAGGCGTACACGGAACCTGTTAAAGCCTGGACGGCCAAAATCAAAGCGTACTGATTGTCGTAAGTATTAACGATGCAAGTCTCAGGTTAAGACCAAATACACCTACCCTGATTCGGATTCCCATATACACATAGTCATACTACCAATGGGATTCCAAATGGGTTTATCCAGAGCGAAACTGTTTCCATACCATCGGTAAACAGAACCTAATATTACACTCGCATGAGTATCCAATACCCAAATATACGATAACTATACCGTTATGCTTCTATAACGTGCACAAGTGTAATACTAGTCTATTCCGTATTATCGATGTCTAGTCTCGATAATACTACTACTAGGGATATTTAATGATTAAACCTTACATGGATTAATAATATCTCATATCTTATTAATCCGGTACTACTCATATGGACTTTTATCATTTATATTCCCGATAATCCAATTATAAATGATAACAGAGCAATTTCCTTGTCACATAGTTAATTTATATAAAAACACCATGTTCTGTACAAATAGTAATGCTATTGGACATAATTATCCAACAAATGGTGTTTGATGATTTTGTTATAAATAAAAATAATATTAGGACTTGTCTTAAATTAATGTGGTTAATTCCGCATAAGGTCAGAAAATTAGACTAAATCGAATTTTCAATTGGTATTAGAGTCTGACCTCGATCTTTGACCTTAACTAATGGATAGAATCCAACCCTTGAATTGTCATATTTTCTTTATGGAACTTGTTTGGGTTGGTGCTCGAAGCATTAATTTTCTTATGTATTTCACTGTAAATACTTATGTAAATATTTTATTATGAATAAAATAAACGGTTTCTATTATATAACATCTATTTATATATTGTAAAGACGTAATTGACCTTAAAATGATTAGTTATGATAGATTTGTAAAACCGTCACAACTGACATTGAGTTGTATCATAAAAGTATCATTTCTTTAACAGTTCCTGGTCAAGGTTTACATTAATTAGTCAGTAAGTAAGCCCGTTGAGACTGGTACCTGTCGTATATTGGAATCTTGGATTCCAATGTTTAATTCTCAATTAACCATGAGTCTTTGAGACTCATATAGACATGTAGATATTTATATCAGATAAACATTGAACGAATCACAGAATATTTTAATAGATGTTACACCAACAACAATAAGAATCTTATCGGGTTGAATAGCATAGTGATTCTTTGACTTGAGATACCACTGTAGATATATGAGATATCTTCCACACTTGGATGGTAGTCACGTCACTGACCTATTTAGGTCAGACCTCCGCTTTTTCATTGGGTATAGACTGATCCTCAAGATATCTTATGTGTGTCAAGATAGAATTCGTCAGCTTTGTGTACGGAGCATAGGTATTCAATATGGAATTAGCAATATGTTAAATCCATGTGACCGTGGTACACTATATAAATGAATTCTAAGTGTTATTAAGAGATTGCTAATAGAAACGTCGAAGTAATTATATCTATAGAGATTTGACATTTATATCTATATCTCTGGAATAATCTGGATATCTGAGATGAATGGATTATACGTATGCAATGACCTCGACCTGTATGTTCAGTGAGTTTATCTATGTTTGTCATAATTTATGGGTGGGTAGATTATGGACAAGATATTAGATTTCATGACGGATATGCCTTAACCTATAGAGTCTCACTAATGAAATATACTTGTAAAGCACTAGGATAATTTTTATGAATAATGTTGATTATTTATAATGCGTTTAATGGTTAAATGAAAGATACATGCAAATGGACCTTTTGGTCATTTCCTAATTAATATGTATTTATATTTAATGTATGATTTTATTAAATACACATTAATTAAATGTCAAATTATGATATTTGCATATATCATTAATATATGTATTTGGAATATTTAAAGTAAATATAATACATATATGAGATATTTGTATTTATTTAATTATTTAATTATTTAATTGTTAAATGATTAAAGTAATTAAAATATAAATATCTACCATTATGATAAAGTTTGGAAATGATTAATTTGTGTATAATTTGCCTTACAATTAAATGAAACAGTTATCAAATACCATTTGACTTGTTAGATATTTTTTTGAAAATTTGAAAAAATATCTTGTATATTTTTTATCTTATTTTCGGTCATTGCCCTAAATATATAAGAGTTTCATTTTTTTCATTTGCTTCACACTCTTGTTCAAGTAACCAAAAACCTAAAACAAAAGAGACTTGAGAGAAAAAGAAAAGAAACCAATAATAAATCAAGAAAGCTTGGATTTTTGTAAGTATTTCCAACTTTCTATTAGAGGAAACTTGTTCCTTTTGTTCTTGGCTACAACATTGTATAGTTTTTCTACTCCCTTGTGTTTTTGTTTTTATGTTATGATGGTTGAAAACATAAATGAAAGATGTATGCATAAATGATTAATAAAGTATGCTTATTAAATGTGTATACGCATACTTTTGATCATTTGATGATCTTGTTACCATTTTATAGTTGTTATGCCACTCTTTGATATTCTAGAATTGTTTTTGAGTTGTTTCAAAGTGGTGAGACTTGTTTGGTTGTAGAGATTAGATTAAAGTGTTGGATTTGATTAATTTATTAATTTGATTAATTTGAGAAATTAGGGTTTATACCTCCACCAAAATCGAGGCTTTTCATATATGTATTGTATAATGATGTATATAAGATGATCAAATGCAAATTATTGGGCTCTCACGACAAATATGGGAAAATCTAATTTTGGGTAAAAATTCAGTTTTTAAGTATTGAATAATTGAATACATAAGTTTATTTTAATTCCTCGAGAAAAATTATTGAAATCGGGAAAAAATATTTTTCCACATTCCGCTGCGTTTACCCCTAAAATCCCCTACAAAATGGCATGAGGACTGGTCTAATTCTAAACACATAGTATGATTATGCCTTTAAATTTAATATTTAATCTAATCTTTACTTTATGTATGCATGTGTTTATTTAATTTGATTAAATAAAGTTATTAGCATCTTTAAATAAAGTTAATAGCATCTTTTGCGGAAAATCCCTATTTTAAATAAGGTTTAATAATTAACATGTATTTGATGTATGTTTCTTAGTCCGTCTTGTCAATACGGCTTATGGATAAACATTCTACGACTATATCGGAAAATATGTCAAAGCTGTGAGCATATAGCCGGTCAAAATTCATCTGTACCGGATATATTTCTGATATTACGTAAATTCAAATGAAAGTGGAATCCTGAACATGCCAAAACTGTCAGGGTTACGCAAGTGTCCTGAATTTATGACTGACAAGTTTAACCTTAATACGCCTCCTTGTGAACGTGCCAAAATTATCACAACGAGAAACAATCAGGACCGAAACCCCAGAAGTCACTGGTGAGTGATTGACAATGAGTTGTCTACTTAATGAATATACCTAAGCGAGAACATGTCAAACCTATGAGTTGAAATATATTCATGGCGTCCACTTTTCACTATTGTATTTAATTTGATTATTGCTTATTATGTATTTTGTTTGGGGATTACAGTTTTGCATGAAATGGTGGGATGTGCATTTTTAGATTAAAAATTCATAATCTATTTAATGCGTTTGATATTATATGAAATTTTTTTTTGTCTGCTAACCATTTATTCGCTATCTATGTGATAGATTTGCAATGGCGGCTTCTTCAAACAACCCTTTTACTCGTATGCTTAATATGAATAAGGTCAAGGGCGCTGAGAACTTTGAAGAATGGGATATGGATTTGAGGATTGTCCTTGGATCCGAGAAGCTGGGATATGTATTTAAGGGTTTATTATCCTTTGCTATATCTGAATATGCATCACCAGAAAATATTGAGACTTTCCAGAAATGGAAATATGATGATTTAAGGGTTAAAGCATACATTCTCAGTTTTCTGGCTTCTAAACTTAAGAGGCAATACTTTGAGATGCATGATACTTATAGTATGATGACACAACTCCGTGAATCATTCATGAACCAAGAACAGGTCTTGGTTCACAGATTAGTAATGGAACAGTTTCATTCTAAATTAGACGAGGGACAGGCTGTGAGCACACATGTGTTTCATTTGTCGATCTGATCGAGCAATTGAGGCACAATGATTTTCCTTTCAATGATACTTTGGGACAGAGTATCATTCTTGGTTCGCTCCCGGCATCGTATCACCATTTTGTCATGTACTTCAACATGAACAGGATTCACTGCACTTATCGTGAGTTACATAGGATGCTTCTCACAGTGGATGAGGATTTAAAGAATGAAGTGTCGACTCACCTTCGGAAACCCACTTCACTTTCCGTTTCTTCCTACTCCAATTCGAATGGGAAGAAGATGAAGGGAAATAAGAAGAAAGGTTTCAATATTCCTCCGTGGGCTAGGTAGTGAAGCCCAATAGAGCTTCTGAAGATGAATGTCATCACTACTAGAAGGTCAGGCACTGGAAGAAAATTCATCATGACTACCTTACCCAGATTAGAAGTGAAAGAGCATCGACATCAAATACTTTTATTTTTCTATTATTGATATCTCATTAGCTTGTGAAGTTATCACATCTAGTTGGATTTTAGCTTCTGCTTGTCCTGCTCACATTTGCAGTTCGTCGCAAATGCTGAAGGAAAGTAGACAGATGAAATATAGAGAGATGTAGTTGCGGTTCGGGAGTGGTGACTCTCTGGATGTGATTACAGTGGGCTTATGTAAGATACCCTTACACAGTGGGAGACTTTTGCTGCATGACATTGTCTACGTACACAAAGAATGATATCTGTTGCCCATTGTTGTAATTCTTCTTGCAAACCCATGAAATTATTCCATCTTGGAGTGTAGACTACAGGCGGTGTAGGCCATTTATGGTCAGCCGCATATTGCAGATTTTTAAGTTGTGTTGCGAATATGTATGGTTGTTCTTTTCAACGCGTTGGAGGAAATCTATCTTTGATGTTGATTCTTGGAGTAAGGCGGTCTAAATTTTATCTCTTTTTTTACGAGGGGACTTCCTTAGAGTTTTGAGTGTTCCTCTTTCCTCGTATACCCCACCTTTGCCTATGTAATCATGAACAGCGACATCAGATCTAGGTAGTTGGATGTTCGGGTGATAAACTGGTAGTTCATCACCTTCATTGGTGAAAATATTAGGATCAGTGATATCACAGAAATTTTTGTATTTGATATCGAATCTCTTGTTGCATTGGAGGAGAATGTGTAAGTGTGGTTCTCCATCTTTATGATTTTCAGATGCTACACGTATGTATGTTGGTTCGTGAGTAGAGAAGAGAGACCAGATATGGTCAAGAACGAATAAGGAAATAAGAGGACATTTAGGATATGTTAGGAATAAAGATTTTCCAGCAACTCTGAATTTTTTGGTTTGAGAATGAGGCCTCATGTTTTGAAAGTGATACAATTAGGTCCGTGAAGAATTGGATAATTACAAAGAACCACAAAATTACATGCTCTTATACTAAGGTGTGGATTTGTGGATTAGGCTTATTTCTATGGAAAACCTTATATAATATTACTAAGGTTTTCCACTTTCCACAAATGGATGTGGATTTTTCACTGTTGAAGTGTCGACAACCGTTAGATTAAAGTAATTTTCACGAGTATGGACCAGATTGAATCTCAGTGGTAATAATTGATTTTGGCGGGAAAATTATTTGATTTGAAATTAAGTAGTACACGTGGCAGATTCTTGTGGAAGTACTTGGGCAACAAGGCATGCAATATTTCTATATAAAGCTTTGGATGTGATGAGGGGTTGTCAGATCGACATGTTATTTAAATTGAAGGGTATTGCAGAAGAAAGGAAAAGTCAGTATCTTTATATTCTCTCTTCTTTTTATTTGTCGTTTTTATTGATAGGGGTAGTCTATAATGTTGTACTCTCTAGAAGATTATCCCACGAATTACGGGCAATTCATTCAAATGTGTGTAGATCGCTTTTTGTAATGGCAAATCATAGAGTGGGAAGGTGTGGTCAATTAGTTCCGGCGAAGTTTGTTCAATTGTGCGCGGAAGAGAGGGAGTTGAGAAGCCGGTTAAGAAGGTTGAACATAAGGGTTAGTCGAGGTAAAAGAAATTTGAGGGCTTTTCATGTTAGGTCCATAGAGTTATATATTAAGAATGGTAGGAGGCAGTCAGAGCTTCAATCGAACGCCAATGGTATACCGGAAAAAGACGACTCAGGGAATGAGTGGTTATAGACGTAGTTATCGGAAGGGGAACTGGTATCGACCTGCGCGATTTACATACGCGCGTAGGCGTTATGTTCAAAATATTCCTCGATATATTAAAAGGAATAAAGTACCCACTAGGAAGTTACAAGTCTATGATGAAGAATTTAGGGACATAGTTTTTAATAATAGTGGGGTGTCTAGATTGCTTAATGGTATTGCTTTGGGCAATAAAAAATCTGACCGTCAGTCAGATAAGATTGTTGTGAAAGGTATAAAGCTGATAGGTAATGTGCAACTAGGTCCGGATGCTAAAGAAGATCCTATCGTTCAGCACGTTTTATTTTTTATAGTGAGTGATAATGCGCCATCTGAGACAGTACCACTGGCAAATAAGATTTTTATTGGGGTTGGTGAAGGGAAACCAGAGACTTGGGTTATTGATCCGGATTCGTCTGATCGTTTTAAATTATTGAGGAAACTAAAATATAAACTTAGTGGAGCTGGTGGGGTAGAACAATGTAGACATGGTTTAGAGACTATTGATCATTACGTGAAAGTAGATGTGTGGACTGATTACAATGATATATTAATAGGAAACGTTGGTAGTATAAAAAATGGTGCTCTATACTTAGTGTCAGCTACTGTTAGTGGTAAAGCATGCAGATACTTTGAGATATCAGATGTATTTTAAAACTGTTTAATGTATATTTATATTTTTCAAATATTGTGGGACAGTTTAATAGTGTCAATTTCTTTCACATAGGTTATATGATTATATTAATGTGTGTTGGTAGGTCAATGGATGTGGAAGATATCAAAACCGGTGTTATGGAGGGGATATATTCTAGTGAATATAGTTTTATAGAACTTGCACTGCCCAATTTATTTTCACATATGAGATTGAAATTGGTAACAAGAGTATTAAGGTTGATAAGATAATGATCAAATATTCACCTTTGTGTGCCCCTAATGCATCCGGTTAGGTTAGGGTAAATATTTATGATCGGCGATTAGATGGCATTGACTCATTACAAGCCTATTTTGTCTTTCCTGTCGATTGTCAATGTGAGTTGATATATTATGGTAACGGTTATTGTTCTGTCCATGATAAAAATGTCCCATGGCTTGTTAAGTATCGGCTGGAGGATTCTAATACAAAAAGTGGAGTTACCTATTGTAAAATGAAGGGTTATTTAAAGTATTCAACTTGCGAAATACCCGAAGAAAGTGCTCTGCGTGCTCCTGTAATTCAAGTGATATCTAAGAAATATACAAGTGATAATGTCGATGCGTGTCATTGCGCTCCTAGCAAAGTTGTGCCTATACTTAATATGCCTTTGTCAGTATCTATTCCCGATAGGAGAAGGGAGTTGATAAGCCGGTTAATCGGCCCATTCGTACTTCAATAGCTGATCCACTCTCACCAAAACCACCCAACAACATATCATCCAAATATTATATTGTATCAGGATACGTAGCAAATATTATATCACTTTTTGTATTAGATACAGAGGAATATCATGTAAATATTAAGAACTGTTCCTTGTATTTATATGATGGAAATAAAATTCATATCCGTTTTTTGTCCAAATGAGCATGGTCATTACATTTTGCACACTTCTCGAGATATTTTGAATACTAGAATTAATAAACGTAAATTATCTGAAATAAATAACACTGAACTATGGCATATAGGTTAGGTCATTTAGGCGTTAAATGCCTAACCCAGTTGGTTAGGAATGGTTTGATTTCGGATCTCACTATTGAACCTTATCCAACCTGTGAATCATGTATTCAGGATAAAATGACCAAAGCCTTATTTCTGATGTAGGACACCGAGCCACTAACTTATTGGGACTAGTACATTTTGATATATGTGGTCTTATGAGTCAAATTGCACACAATGGTTTTTCATACTTCATTATCTTTGCCGATGATGTGTCACGATACGGTTATGTTTATCTGATGAAACATAAATCGAAAACCTTTGAAAATTTCAAGGAACTCCGAAACGAAGTAGAAAAAAAATTGACCAATATATTAAATGCCTTTGATCGGATCAAGGCGGTGAATATATGACTGGAGAGTTCACTGATTATTTAAATGAGAATGGGATTCTCGCTCAATATACTCCTCCTGGTACTCCATAACATAATGGAGTGTCAAGTAGGAAAAATCATACATTATTGGATATAGTGCGATCTATTTTGAGTTTTACAGATTTACCATATTTCTTATTGGTTATACTATTTTAACTACATCTCATCTTTTGAATAAAATTTGTTCTAAATCTGCTCCTACGACTCTGTATGTGATATGGATGTTAGTGTCCTAGACATGCCACGGGATCTCTAAGCGTGATTCGTGTGTGAATAAAAATAAAAAATAAGTTGTTGAGGACTTACATTGATCGGTTAAGTTCAAAACTTCCATGGATATTGAAGCTTTCATGCTCATGGGTGAGTATCCCTATCACCATCATTTGACTCCCTTATGTGCTAGCGAGAATAAATGGAATAAATTTTATCTTCCAAGGAGAAACAAATTTGCCCGAGAGATAAATGAGTGAACGACCCTTCTTCAAACTACACGGGCCATTTGGCCGATTGCTTCAAAAGCAAAAGAAGGCCATTTGGCCGATTTCTTCAAAAGCAAAAGGCCAAATGCCTTTCTCTCGGCCAACCAAAACAGAGGCATGCAACAATTCGGCCTTAATGAAAAGAAAGACAGAGGCTAATTCACTTTTATTTTAAAAGAAGCCAATTCATTTTATAATGAATCAGAGGCCACTCATTCATTTAAGCCATCAACTAAAGAAAGCATTTAATGGCCACTGTTTCCCTTTTGTCGGTCAATTCTTTCTTTTTCAAATTTGTGGCCATTCGGCCAAGATCCAAGTAAGGCCATTCTCGCAAATGCCATGGAGAGAGAGAGAGATTAATTTTCAAAAATAAATGTGTTGACTATTTTTCGAGTTTCCACCAAAATCCATCATCCAAATATATCACCAAATGTGACTAATGATGTAAGTGAAGTGTGCCCCACTTTAAATTCAAAATTCAAGTGGGCTTGCTCAACACACTTCGGGCTCGGATTCGTTTAATCCGATTAAACAAATTTTCTGTCGCGGTTTAATTAAATCCAATTTAATTAAATAATAATACCCAATAAATTTATTATGGAAGTCGCTCGCAAATTAATTCCAAATTAATTCATTCGCTAAAATTGAAATCCAATTTAATTCCTCGTTGAAATCCAATTTCATTTAATATATCTAATATATTATTTTAGCCCAATTAAATAAATTAAATAGTAAAATCTAATTTAACTATTAATTTATTTTACCGATTAATTCCAAATTAATCGCGTTCTCTCCTCTCAATAATTTAATCCCAATATATTCTCGTCGTAATTAATCACAGATTAATTATTTCTCTTGATAATTGATCCCAGATTAATTTTTTTTCTCATAATTTATCCCAGATTAATATTTTTCAAGTCAAATATCATCGGTGAATCTTTGGGATGCGACCCAAGAGATTCATGGATATGTTGGTAGTAAATACGATTATCAGACTATCCGAATATGTGCGTACCCGGTACCACGTTCCTACCAATTTACAAGACATGGTTGGCTTCTAGCAAAGCATTGTGCTTACCCAATTCTCCAGAAATATTCATCTACGGAATACATGATCTTTGTCAGGCGTAGTATACGTAGTATTATGCATTACAATCCAGTATCGGATGTCACATGCTAGGCCTGGGGCTGGAGTTGTGTCTGCCTCGTACGAAGCATATATCGGATCACAAGTAACTAGTCTCTTTATGATCAGAAAGTCATGACCTAGTCATACTTCCCCGATGGCAATAGCATTTAGAGTACTAGTTTTGTATCCCTGTGTGATCATCATCTCCATATAACTGAAGTGATACTTCCGTCTTGACATCACACCCAATACATTACGATTCTCAGTTTACCCAGAAGAGGCGTACACAGAACCTGTTAAAGCTCCGGACGACCAAAACCAAAGTATACTGATTGTCGCAAGTATTAGCGATGCAAGTCTTAGGTTAAGACCAAATACACCTAGCCTGATTCGGATTCCCATAGACACATAGTCATACTACCAATGGGATTCCGATCTATCTATAGTGAAGCTGTTTCCTTACCATCGGTAAATAGAACCTCTTATTACACTTGCATGAGTATCCAATACCCAAATATATGAGAACTATGTCGTTACACTTCCATAACACGCACAAGTGTAATACTAGCCTATTCCGCATTATCGATGTCCAGTCTCGATAATACTACGACTAGAGATATTAATGATTAAACCTTTTTGGATTAATACTATCTCATATCTTATTAATCTGGAACTAATCATAAGGAATTTTATCATTTATATATCCGAGTAATCCAATTACAAATTATAAAAGAGTAATTTCCTTTGTCACATAGTCAATTGTACAACAACACATGTTCTATATAAATAGTGATGCTATGGGTCATAATTTCCAACAATCTCCCACTTGGCCTATAGCCAATCACTCAGGTGTCTAACACCTGAACTATGTATGGGTTGCTCAAACTTCTGCTGAGAAACAACTTTCGTCAGCAGATTTGCAAGGTTATCATCTGATGTGATTTATTCGATCATCATATCGCCACGATGTATGATCTTACGAATCAGATGAAATAGTTAAAGTACATACTTGGATCATTGATGAGACTGTGGTTCCTTAGCCTATGTTGTAGCCTAGCTCAGCTGCTAACAGAACTACTTCTAATCCAATTAGGAATTATATAGATCCAAAATGCTTCTTTTGCTGCCTTAGCTGCAGCAATGTTCCACTCTTGTTGTTTATTCGGCAACAGTATCTTGCTTGGAATATTTTCAGCTCACTGTTCCATTTTTCAAACTATATACGTACCCTGATTGTGACTTACAGTCATTTTCATTGGTTTGTAAATTTACAGTGGTGAACCTCGACACCTCAAGTTCTTCTTTCCCCCATATTCTTAGAAAGCATCCTTGGTTCATCCAAGATACTCAAGGATATTGTTTACATCAATCCAGTGACCATCACCTGAATTGGCCTTATAGCATCTATATATGCTCAAAGTATATGAGACATCAGGTCACGTATATATCAAAATATATGAACAATGAGAGAGTGTCAGCATATTTCTAAATCTATCCCAGTAGATTTTTATTCCTAGAATAAAGCTTGCTTCTCCCAGTTTTTCATGGAGAATTTTTAATGAAAGCCAAGCTTTCACCGATTATATTATGGGAATGTTATTACTAAGAAGTAATACATCATCAACTTATCGGACATTCATTATCAGTGCGCTCCCACTAACCTTCTTATATACACAAGAATCATATTTGTTTTGAATGAAATCATATACCATTATGATCTTATGAAAACGTCGGTTCCAAGAACACAATACTTGCTTCAATCCATAAATGGATCGATTTACCTTGCAAACCTTGTTTGCATGTTTTGGTACGACAAAACCGTCAGGCTGTTGTAAACATCCTCCAATAGGTTTCCGTTAAGGAAAGCGGTTTTGGTGTCCAACTGTCATATTTCATAAATGAAATATGTAGTTATAGCAAGCATTATCCGAATGGATTTAATCGTGGCAACATGTGAAAAAATTTCATCATAGTCAACACTATGTCTTTGACCATGCCCTTTCCGTACAAGCCTAACTGTGTACATTTGTATGTTGCCATCCATGCATGTCTTCCTTGAAGACTCATTTAGTACCAATAGGCACAATGCCTTCTGGTACATCAACCAGTGTCCAAACTTGGCTGGTATACATGGAATCCATTTTGGACTTCATGACACTTTGCCATAAAAGGAGTCGATACCTTGTATCACTTCCTCATACGTAGCTGGTTCATCTTCCTCAAAAAGATTGATATCTACATAAGGTGAGATCAGAAACCCATACCTCCCAAGTTATTTTCGGACTCTCTCTGACCTACGCGGTTCTTGTGTATTTGAAGATTATTGGTACAGTTTCATCCCTGATGAACTGTTAGTATTCCGTGAGGACTCGGTGCCTGGAACAATATTACTCCGATTTTCATCGAGTTTTACTTTCTTCCCACTTCCACTGCATAAAGGAATTCCTCTTAGGAAAATCACATGGAGAGCAACAATTACATTGTTCTCTTGTGAATTATATAAGTATTATACTTTGGTTTCCCTATGACAACCTACAAATAGGCACTTATCCGATTTGGGTTCTAGTTTGGTATCATCCAAATATTTGCCCAGCATTTCCAAATCTTCAGGAATGAGAAACCCAGTTTCTTTTCTGTTCATATCTAATATGAAGTATGTCTAACAGTTTTTCATGGAACCTTATTCAAAATAAGTATTGCACCGTGTAATGAGTTTCCCGTGAAGGAAATTGGTAGCTCAGAGCGACTCATATGTTTAAGTATTTTACAATATGGTCCAACCGTAATGTTTTTAATATTTAGCTAGTCTGTTTTCTTAATTCGTGTCGAAACACTTTGAATTACTCAAAAGTTTCTGGCTTGTTTTTCATAAGATACACATAACCGTAATGTGATGCCACATCCATAAAGGTTACGAAGTATTTATATCCACCTCTAGCCTAGCTAGATATTGGCTCACTTACTTCACTATGAACAAGGGCTAACAGGTCGGTGGCACTTATACTCTTACCTAGTAAAAGGTGTTTTAGGCACTTTGCTTAATAAACTAGATTCGTAGATATCATTTGAATTAGAATCAAATCCATCCTAGTATCTACTCTTCGAAAATATGGATATACGAATCTTGTTAATGCATCCCAGATGATAATGCCACAAATAAATCTCATTTGATTTACTCAATTTGAGCTATTTATTTGTCATATTATTGTTTGAGATCCATTTATATTCAAAATATAAAGACCATTATTACATCTAATGTAAATATCTCAATATCATCTTCATAAACAAAACAACCGGTTTTCGGAATATAAAGGTATGCCATCAACGGGTTAAACTACATACAGAGATAATGTTCCTAGTCAAACTAGATCATTATAACAATCTCCTAATTTAAGTACATGCCGAAAGGGCATTTCCAAAACTTAGGTTCCTACGGCCAAAATAGCGACTCTCCTCCTGTTTCCGACTTGTAGGTTGATCTTATCTGAAGCCAGTTTCCTATTTATCAGCAGATCCCGCACATCAGTACATATATTCATGTACCACATCTAGTATCAAAAAACCAATTTTAATACCAGCAGTGAACATGTTTATAACAAACATCCTCGAAGCCGGAACCTTATCCCGCCTTCACTTCCTTCATGTCTGCCTTGTCCATACGGCAGTCACACTTCTAGTGACCCCTTTTTGCCACAGTTCAGAAAACAACTTGGGATATGTCCTTTTAAGAAGCTCTGGCTGTGCATAACAGATTGAACACTATAGTTTTCATCACAATGAGTCTTCTTAAGCTCATGCTCTACTATACACTCAACTCCAGGCTCAGAATCAAAAGGTTTCTCAATTAAATATAATAACTTATCAGCTCTCAGGACTATCGTGAGGTTCTATTCCCAATCTGAAAATTAAAGCCATCAAAGACATTTTCCCCAGGATTGTATCCTTGGACGCTAATCTTTCATTCATCTTGATTGCTGTATTCCAATTATTCAATCAACGATTTTGGGTACAATTAAATGTAATGATTACTATAGTCTAACTATATAATCAACTACAATTGTTCGGTTACATTCAAATATATTGATTACTATAGTCCAACTATATGACCAACCACAAATGAAGTAGCTTGAATACAGTCCAGCTGTTTAATTAAAACAACAATTGAATATTAGTCCAAATAATATATTAATAATTAATGACAAAAAAATGAAATGAGAGCGTATTGGCAAGTATTTAAATGGAATTGAAAATTTAATATTTGTCTCCCAATATTTTTCGGCGAGCCTCTAACCCTCTGTGGACTACTCTGGAAACCTAGTTTCCTAGTGGGCTAGGATCCCGTTAAATAACACACGACCTTGACTTTGGCCAACAAGTTGTATGAAACTTAACTAGGTAGATCTCTAAGATCAATTGGATCTCATACAATTCCTAGATCCAGTAGGTGGACCACCAAGTCCGAAATATATATCCAATATATGCCAATATATCCAATATAGTACCTAACATTTTCCTCTGAATCAACTAAGCATTGGCGTTGACTCAACAAGCTTAATGAAATCAGTTAAGCGTGACCCATTGACAGTGAGAAGGCTTCGTAATCGAGGTCGATGAACAAAAAGTGACCTTGACTTTGGCCAACAAATCACAACTTGCCCAAGACGTACGATATGGAACAAAGCTTTCATGATTCAAACACATCCGTGATAGACAAAGGTCTTGACTTTGGCCACCAAACCAATGTCAATCTTGGATCTTGAGAGAGAATCACTCAATGGAAAGAAAAACGCTTAATATAAAAATAAGGGTTTTTGTCGCGATTTTGCAATCAATTTATTATCTTTAATTAGGTCTCATCATACAGCCTTAAGCATGCATTCTAAAATCATAATAAGGCGCGAATAAAATAATAATGATATGCGGATGGATATACGATATATTTTGTTCCTATAACAAATCTCTCTCTTTTCTCTCTCCCGCTAGCACTATTCTTACTTCTACCCAATTACATAATACTTCTAAAGAAACCTCATTTACATTGAGGGGAATTGGTGAGAAGAGAAATACAATGAGAAAAGAGATAATAGGTTGGACACGCATGTCCAATTTAATAAATTCTAAATTTATTACAATAATTTCCCAAATTTCCCTCACCTTTCAAATATCCATCCGATATACATTATTCATACATACATCCAAGTATTCACACAAAATATGTTGATCAATCAATATAATCCAAATAATTAATCTATGATTAATAACCATCCAATGTTCATACAACGATTTGATTTGCTCGAGTCAAACTCGTTTAAGAATAAATACTCAAAGTAAGTATTCTTGAATTATATCGAACTATAATTTTAAATCCAATTTGAATTATATCCAATACTAATTCATATTTAATTTCAAATTAAATAATAACACTTATTATGTGCCTTAAAGACTTGGATTCCAAATCCAATCCTAATGGGTCTCAAAGGCCCAATTAGTATCCAATACTATGTTCGACTATTATGACCCATAACGTCACTATTTGTACAGATCATAGTGTTGTTGTACAAATTAACTATGTGACAAAGGAGATTGCTATCTTATCATTTGTGATTAGATCACCAAGATGTATAAATGATAGGAGGTCCTTATGATTTGTTCCTGGATTGAGAATGATATGAGACAGTATCAGTCCATGAAGGATAAATCATTAAATATCCCTAGTCAGAGTATTATCGAGATTGGACAGCGATGAATGCGTAAAAGACTAATATTACACTTGTGCGCGTTATGAGTGCATAACGACATAGTTCTCATATATTTGGGTATAGGATACTCATGCAAGTGTAATAGGAGGTTGTGTTTTACCGATGGTATGGAAAACAGCTTCGCTCTGGATAGACCCCCTCGGAATTCCATTGGTAGTATGACTATGTGTCTATGAAAGTCCAAAATCAGGGTAGGTGTATTTGGTCTTAACCTGAGACTTGCACCGCTAATACTTGCGACAATCAATATGTTTTGGTTTTGGTCGTCCAGGGCTTTCACAGGTTTTGTGTACGCCTTTGCTGTGTATATTGAGAATCATAGTATATTGGGTGTGATGTCAAGACGGAAGTATCACTCCAGTCATATAGAGATGATGATCGCGCAGGGATACAGAACTGGTTCTCTAAAGGGTTCCAACCATCGGGATAATATGGCTTGGTCATGATTATCCGATTATAAAGAGACTAGTTTCTCGTCATCCGATATATGTTTCGTACGTGGCAGACACTGAACCAGCCACAGGCCTTGCATGTGATCATCCGATACTGGATCGAAAAGCACAATACTACGTATAACAGATCACTATATTCCTGTAAGGATATTTCTGGAGAATTGGGTAGGCATTGCGCTTTGCTAGAAGCCAATCTTATCTTATAAATCGGTAAAACATAGTACTTGGTACGTATGTATTCGGATAGTTCGATAACCGGATTTACTACCAACATATCCGGGGATCTCATGGGTCGCTTCCCGAAGATTCACCGATGACGTATGACTCATACTTTAATTAATCTTGGATTAATTAGAAGAGAGAGAAAATTAATCTGGGATTAATTACGGAGATATTTTGTCTGGGATAAAATATAATTTAAAGAGAGATAACTATTAATTTGGAATTAATCGATAAATTAATATATTCGATTTATTGAACGAAATTGGATTTCGACGCGGAATTAAAATCGAATTTTAATTCAGGCGAACGAATTAATTTTGAATTAATTCGTTAGCAACATGAATAGTGATTTCGCTAGGCAGAATCATTTTATTACGTCGCAACGAAAAAATCGTTAATTTGAAATTAACGAACCTGAGCCCGAGATTGTTTGCGAGCGCATTCACATTTCGAATTCGAGTGCAACATGCAAGTCAAATCAAGCGTTAAATCATTAGTCACATCAAGCGTCAAATCATTAGTCACTTTGAGTGATGTGACATCAAGTCACTTGATTGATTGAAAGATGTGACTTGATGGAAGTTGTTGAAAAGCTTTTGAAAGCTTGATTGACATTTAATATATTAAATGTTTGGTATATGTTTAATTGTTTTTGGAAAACAATTAATCAATTACACATTTCCAACGCTTCTCTCTCTTTAATCTTCATCTCTCTCATGACCATGGAGGGGCTGTTCTTCACTATTTTTCTGGGCAAAAACCGTGAGCAAGGGAAGCAAAGTATGGTGTTTTGTGGAAAAAACATCAAGAGCTAGCACTCCGAGAGACATACGAAGGTGATAGGGAAATCCACCCATGAGCTTGGAATCACCATGACAAAGCTTGGAGCTTGGAGGATGACCAAGATGGCCGAAAATGGAGGACATCCAGCAGCTCACTGCCGTGACTTCCAGTGGGCAGAAAGTTGATTTTTGTTCATTGCCGCATCGCTCAACCGCTCGATGTAAGTATTCTGCAACTTCCTCGATTGTATTCTCACTTATTTCTTGCTTGTTTTTCGATCATCGGGACCGTAGAAACTCCAAAAATGGTATAAGAGCGGAGTAAAAGCATGAAATATGACTTAGGGTTAAAATTTGGGTAAAATGTGTTTGAGCATGATTTGATTAAATTGGATGTTTGAGTATGCTTAAAACATGTTTAATTGAGGATTCATTGGATCAATTTGATGAAAAATTATTTGGAACAAATTTCCCCAAAAATCTTAGCTTGGCCGAGAGTTTAGAACCCTATTATGTCTTGGAATTTTGATTTTTTTTTCATTGGATGTGTTGAAAATCAAATGGGAATGTTGATTTAATGTTTAATTGGATTTAATTGGATTGAATTCGAATTAGACATAAAATCCCCTCCATTGGCCGAGACTTGATAAGCATGTATTGGGTTTGATTTTAATCAAAATGTGTTGGACATGTGATGATGATAATGAGCATGATTAGTAGTGTAAATTGATGATTTGGAAATATTGATTTATGTAATTAATTATGCTATACACTTTAGGTTAATTAGATTATGAAATTGGATTTTTATGATTTAATCAATTGGGTCAATTTTGGAAATTGGGCTTGAAAGTTGTTATTGGACTTATTGGGCTTGGTTGTACCAAGTTAGGTTTAGGCCAAAATTGGTTGGATCCAATTGGGCCCAAAACCGCTTCCATAAAGCCCAAATGCGACTAATGGACCTTTAAAGGTTAATTGGGCATAATGGGCCTAAATTGGTTTCGAAGGCATATAATGATGATTCCTTTAATGGGCTTTAGTCTTTGGGTTTGACCCATATTGACCAAAAGCCCATGCCTTAAGAAATTAATTGAAAGTCCATTAGACTTTAACTAAACGGCATTGGATGTTAATCGGGCTTTGAGACCCGTAACGATTAGATTTGGAATTTAAGTCGCAAAGGTTCATTATAAAGTGTAAATATTTAATTTGGAATTGAATAAGTGAATTAGTATTAAATACATATTAAATTGGATTTAATGTTGTAGTTTAATTTAATTCAAGAATTCTTACTTTGAGTACTTATTCGCAAAACGAGTTTGACTCGCACAAAATCAAATCGTTGATTGAACATTGGATAGTCATTAATTATCAGATTAATTAATTTGATTAGATTGATTGATAACATGCTTGTGTGAATACATGGTTGCGATGCATGAATAATGTATATCGAATGGATATTAGATGGGTGGGGCAATTTTAGAAATTGTTGTAATAAATTTGGAATTTATTAATTGGACCTGCCTGTCCAGCCTTATTACCTCCTTACTCTTTGTATTCTCTTCTCACATATTCCCCTCAATGTAAATGAGGTTTCTTTAGAAGTGTAGTGTAACGGGTAGAAATAATATATGTGCTAGCGGGAGAGAGAAAGATAGAGATTTGATCTAGGATCAATGTGTAAAATATCCATCTGCATATCATTATTATTTTATTATACGCGCTTTATTATGTGTTTAGAATGCATGTTTAAGGGTGTATGATGATGAGACCTTAACAAAGATAATAAATTGGTTGCCAATTTGCACGCGAAAAACCCTCACAAAATATTACGCGTTTTTCCTTCCATTGAGTGATTCTCACTCAAGATCCAAGACTGGCATTGGCTTGTTGGCCAAAGTCAAGGCCTTTGTCCGTCGAGGATGTGTTTGAATCACGAGAGCTTTGTTCTATATTGGTGTCTTGTCCAAGTTGTGATTTGTTGGGCAAAGTCAAGACCACTTCTTGTCCATCGACATTGATTACGAAGCTTTCCATGGTCAATGGGTCGCGCTTAACTGGGATCACTAAGTTTGTTGTGCCAAAGCCAAGGCTTAGTAGATTCATAGGAAAAAGGTTAGGTAATATATTAGATATATTGGCATATATAAGATAAATGTTTCGGACTTGGATGTCCCCCTACCGGATCTAGGAATTGGATAGGATCCAATCGATCTTAGAGATCTAACTAGTTAATTATCATACAATTTGTTGGCCAAAGTCAAGATTGTGTGATATTTAACGGGATCCTAGCCCACTAGGAAACACGGTTTCCCGAGTACTCGACAGATGGTTAGAGGCTCGCCGAAAAATAGTGGGAGGCAAGTATTAGATTTGTAATATTCGGTTATTTACTTGTCATACGTGCTCAAACATCATTTGTCAAATAAATTAAATGTTAGTTGGACAATATTTAAATCGTTTTTTTTTTTAAACAGTTGGACTGTATTCAAACTAATTCAATAAATAGTTGATTTTATAATTGGATTATAGTAATCAATATATTTGAATTATCTATTAAAATTATAGTTGATTAAATAATTGGACTATTGTAATCATTATAATAAACAGTACATAAGATCGTTGATTAAATAGTTGACTATTAGAATCAAGATTAAACTGAAAGATTGACATTTAAAACATAATCCTAGGGAAAATGTATTTAAATGGTTTAATTTTCAAATTGGGAATAATTTCATGATGGTCATGGAAACTAATAAGTTACTTTATTTGATAAAATAACATATTAGGCCTAAGCCCGGAGTTAATGTAATGATAACTTAAGTGCTTAATCCATTAAACTTGTCAAAAAGACTCATTAATTTCTTAATCAGAACTAAGAATTAGATCCTTAAAATATGATATTGAAATTGAAGGATCTTCATAGATTTATATTTAAATCTTAGAAGTACTAAATTGCAATAATAACTCTAAGAGAGTTAATGACTATTCTCAATGAGACAAAGTCAAAGTTTACAATGAGGCAAGTAGCGCAAGGCGCACCTTACTTCGATATTCTAGATGGCCAAGGCTTGGCCAAAGGATTCTAGAATATAGAAAAGGGGCAAAGGCAAAATCATTATAATCTTCTGAGAAGATAAACGACATATCCCAAAATGTCTGCCTAAATTGTGGCAAACGGAATCGCGGAAGCATGATTGCGGTTTGGACAAGACAGACATGAAGGAATTAAAGAAAGGGCAAGGCTCTGACTTTAAATATGTTTGTAATTAGAATGTTCACAACTAATATTAAAATTGGATTTGAGATATTAAATAGTGGTACATAAATATTTGCACTGATGTGCAGAATCTGCTATGAGCAGGATACTGACTTCAGTTGAGATTAATCTGCGGATTGGAAACAGGACGAAAGTCGCTGTTTTAACCGTAGATACCTAAGTTTAGGAACTACCTTCGGGTGTGTACCTAAATTTGGAAACTGTTATAATGTAACTAGTTTGACTGGAAACATTATCTCTATATCAGTGTTTAACCCGCTGCGGGTGAACCTTTATATTCTAGAACACTAAGTGTTTTATTATATAAAGATGATATTGAGATAAAACACATTAGATGTGAATAACAGTATTTATATTTTGAATATAAATAATATCTCGAACATATAACATGACAAACAAATAGCTCAAACTGATTTGATCAGATGAAACTTATATGTGGCATTGCTGTCTGGGACACAACTAAAACAAGAATCGTATATCCCCACTTTTGAAGAGTGGGTACTCGGACTGATTTGATTCTAATCAAATAAAGTCTGCGAATCTAGTTTATTGGACAAAGTACCTAAAACATTATTTACTTGGTAAAAGTGTAAATGCCACCGATCTGTAAGCCCTAGTTCATAGCGAAGCAATTGGGCCCATGTCTAGCTAGGCTAGAAGTGGATATGAATATTTCGTGACCTTTACGGATGTGGCATCGCATTATGGTTATGTGTTTCTTTTGAAACACAAATCGAAAACTTTTAGAGTTTTGACACGAAATAGACAAACAGATCGGCTAAAGTATTAAATCGTCACGGTAAGACCGTAATGAAAAATACTTAAGCAATACGTTTCTCGTATACTTGAAAGAAGTATAGTATTCTTTCAAAAGAGGACTCCTCTCGGAACATGTCATTTTGACGGTATTTCCGAAAAGGATAAATCGAATTTTGTTGGACATTATCTCTATATCGAGTATAACTCGTTGCGAGTGTACCTTTATATTCTAGAACGCTAAAGTGTTTTATTATATAAAGATAATATTGAGATAAAACACATTAGATGTGAATAACAGAATTTATATTTTGAATATAAATAAATCTCGAACATATAACATGACAAACAAATAGCTCAAACTGATTTGATCAGATGAAACTTATAAGTGGCATTGTTGTCTGGGACACAATGAAACAAGAATCGTATATCCACACTTTTGAAGAGTGGGTACTCGGACTGATTTGATTCTATTCAAATAAAGTCTACGAATCTAGTTTATTGGGCAAAGTGCCTAAAACACTATTTACTTGGTAAAAGTGTAAATGCCACTGATCCGTTAGCCCTAGTTCATAGTGAAGCAAGTGGGCCCATGTCTAGCTAGGTTAGAGGTGGATATGAATATTTCGTGACCTTTATGGATGTGGCATTGCGTTATGGTTAAGTGTTTCTTTTGAAACACGAATCGGAAACTTTTAAAGTTTCGATACGAAATAGACAAATAGATCGGCTAAAGTATTAAACTATCACGGTAAGACCGTAATGGAAAATACTTAAGCAATAAGTTTCTTAAATACTTGAAAGCATATAGTATTCTTTCAATGAGGACTTCATGCGGAACACGTCAACTGACGGTGTGTCCGAACGGAGAAACCAAATTTTGTTGGACATGATAAGGTTAATCATGAGTCGCTCTGAGCTACCATTTCCTTCAAAGGGATAAGTATTAACAGTGCAATACTTATTTTGAATAAAGTTCCATAAAAATCTGTTTGACAGAATTCATATTAGTTATGAACATGAAAGAAATCGGGTTTCACATTCCTGAAAATTTGGGTATGCTGGGCATATGTTTGGATGATACCGAACTAGAACCCAAATTGGATAAGTGCCAAATTATAGGTTATCCTAGGGAAACCATAATCATGGTGCTTATACAACTTACTAAGAGAACAATGTGATTGTTGCTTACCATGCAATTTTCCTAAGAGGAATACCGATATGCAGTGGTAACTGGGAGGATGGTAAAACTCGATGAAAATCGGAATAATACTGTTCAAGGCACCAAGTCCTTAATGGAACACAAAAGGTTCATCAAGGATGTAACTATACCAATAATCTCCGAATACATAAGAATCGCGTAGGTCGGAGAGAGTTAGAAAACAACCTGGGGTATGGGATCTTTTTTAGGAATATCAACTGACTACGTATGAGGAAGTGATACAAGGTATCGACTCCCTATTATGGCAAAGTGCCATGAGTCTGAAATGGATTCCATGTAAATCAACCAATTTTGGATACTAGTTTATGTACCACAAGGCATTGTACCTATTGGTACTATATAAGTCTTCAAGGAAGACATACATGGATGGCAACATACCAACGTACTAAGCTAGGCTTGTAGCGGAACGGTATCGTTATCAAAATTATGTTGATTACGACGAAACCTTTTATCTTTTGCCACGATAAATCCATTTGGATCATTCTTGTTGAAGCTGCATGTTTCATTTGTGAAATATGACAGCTGAACGGGAAAATCGCTTTCCTTAAAAGGAAACCTTTTGGAGGATGTTTAAAACATCCTGTCGGTTTTGTCATACCAAAACTAACAAACAAGGTTTGCAGGTTATTCGATCCATGGGGAAATGAAGCAAGCATTTAGTTCTTGGAACTATCGTTTTGATGTAATCATAATGGTTTATGATTTAATTCAAAACAAAAATGATTCTTGTGTATATAAGGAGGTTAGTGGGAGCGCACTGATAGTGGTTGTCCTATAATTAATGATAATATATCATTTCTTGGAAATGATATTCCCATAATACAATCGGTGAAAGCTTGGCTTTCAAGAACACTCTCCGAGAACTCGTACATTGAAAAATGTACGTTACCTGGTGTCTCATACGCTTTAAGCATATGGATTCACAAACAGGACAATCCAGGTGATAGTCACTGGATTGATATTAAGAACATTTGTTAGTATCTTAGAGAACTAAGGATGCTGTCTAAAACTATGGAGAGAGAAAAACTTGAAGTGACTGGGATCACTGTTGAAAGTTTCCTAACCGATAAACGACTTTAAGTCAAATAACGGTACTATACAGTTTGAATAACGGTACAGTGAGCTGTAAATATTCCATACAAGATGATGTTACCGAATAAACAACAAATGTGGGTTATTACTATAGCTGAGGCAGCAATAGAAGCAATCTAGGTCAATAATAAATCTAATTAGATTAGATATAGTTCTGTTAGCAGCTGAGCTAGGCGTCAGCACATGCTAAAGAATTAATGGTCTTATCAACGATCCAGATATATACTTCGATACTCATCTGATTTGTTCGGATCATACATCATGGCGATGTGGTGATTGTATAAATCGCATCAGACTATAATCATGCAAATCCGCTGACGAAAGCACTTTCTCAGCAATTTGAGCCAACCGTACATAGTTCGGGTGTCATATACTCGAGTGACTGGCTATAGGCCAAGTGGGAGATTGTTGGATAGTTATGACCCATAGCGTCACTATTTATACATATCATTGTGTTGTTGTACAAATTAACTATGTGACAAAGGATATTGCTCTCTTATCATTTGTGATTAGATCACCAAGATGTATAAATGATAGGAGGTCCTTATGATTTGTTCCTGGATCGAGAATGATATGAGACAGTATCAGTCCACGAAGGATAAATCATTAAATATCCCTAGTCAGAGTATTATCGAGATTGGAAATCGATGAATGCGTAAAAGACTAGTATTACACTTGTGCACGTTATGAGGGCATAACGATATAGTTCTCATATATCGGCAAGTATTTAAACGGAATTGCAATTTAATACTTGTCTCCCAATTTTTTTCGGCGAGCCTCTAACCCTTTGTGGACTACTCTGGAAATCTAGTTTCCTAGTGGGCTAGGATCCCGTTAAATAACACACAACCTTGACTTTGGCCAACAAGTTGTATGAAACTTAACTAGGTAGATCTCTAAGATCAATTGGATCTCATACAATTCCTAGATCCAGTAGGTGGACCTCCAAGTCTGAAATATATATCCAATATATGCCAATATATCCAATATAGTACCTAACCTTTTCCTCTGAATCAACTAAGCCTTGGCCTTGGCTCAACAAGCTTAATGAAACAAGTTAAACATGACCCATTGACATTGGGAAGGCTTCGTAATCGAGGTCAATGAACAAAAAGTGACCTTGACTTTGGCCAACAAATCACAACTTGCCCAAGACGTACGATATGGAACAAAGCTTTCGTGATTCAAACACATCCGCGATGGATAAAGGTCTTGACTTTGTCCACCAAACCAATATCAATCTTGGATCTTTAGAGAGAATCACTCAATGGAAGGAAAAACGCTTAATATAAAAATGAGGGCTTTTGTCGCGATTTGGCAATCAATTTATTATCTTTAATTAGGTCTCATCATTCACCCTTAAGCATGCATTCTAAAATCATAATAAGGTGCGAATAAAATAATAATGATATGCGGATGGATATACGATACATTTTGTTCATAGAACAAATCTCTCTCTTTTCTCTCTCCCGCTAGCATTATTCTTACTTCTACCCAATTACATAATACTTCTAAAGAAACCTCATTTAAATTGTGGGGAATTGGTGAGAAGAGAAATACAATGAGAAAAGAGATAATAGGCTGGACACGCAGGTCCAATTTAATAAATTCTAAATTTATTACAATAATTTCCAAAATTGCCCTCACCTTTCAAATTCCATCTGATATACATTATTCAAACATACATCCAAGTATTCACACAAAACATGTTATTCAATCAATATAATCCAAATAATTAATCTATGATTAATAACCATCCAATGTTTATACAACGATTTGATTTGCTAGAGTCAAACTCGTTTAAGAATAAATACTCAAAGTAAGTATTCTTGAATTATATCGAACTATAATTTTAAATCCAATTTGAATTGTATCCAATACTAATTCATATTTAATTCCAAATTAAATAATAACACTTATTATGTGCCTTAAAGACTTGGATTCCAAATCAAATCTTAATGGGTCTCAAAGGCTTAATTAGTATCCAATACTATGTTGGACAGTTATGACCCATAGCGTCACTATTTGTACAGATCATGGTGTGTTGTACAAATTAACTATGTGACAAAGGAGATTGCTCTCTTATCATTTGTGATTAGATCACCAAGATGTATTAATGATAGGAGGTCCTTATGATTTGTTCCTGGATTGAGAATGATATGAGACAGTATCAGTCCACGAATGATAAATCATTAAATATCCCCAATCAGAGTATTATCATGATTGGACATCGATGAATGCGTAAAAAACTAGTATTACACTTGTGCACGTTATGAGGGCATAACGGCATAGTTCTCATATATTTGGGTATAGGATACTCATGGAAGTGTAATAGGAGGTTGTGTTCTACTGATGGTACGGAAAAGAGCTTCGCTCTGGATAGACACCCTCGGAATTCCATTGGTAGTATGACTATGTGTCTATGGAAGTCAGAAATCAGGGTAGGTGTATTTGGTCTTAACCTGAGACTTGCACCGCTAATACTTGCGACAATCAATATGTTTTGGTTTTGGTCGTCCAGGGCTTTAACATGTTCTGTGTACGCCTCTGGTGGGTATATTGAGAATCATAGTGTATTGGGTGTGATGTCAAGACGGAAGTATCACTCTAGTCATATGGAGATGATGATCGCGCAGGGATACAGAACCGGTTCTCTAAAAGGTTGCAACCATCGGGATAATATGACTTGGTCATGATTATCCGATTATAAAGAGACTAGTTGCTCGTCATCCGATATATGCTTCGTACGGGGCAGACACTGAACCAGCCCCAGGCCTTGCATGTGATCATCCGATACTAGATCGAAATATGCAATACTACGTATACTATGCCTAATACAGATCACTATATTCCTGAAAGGATATTTCTGGAAAATTGGGTAGGCATGGCGCTTTGCTAGAAGCCAACCTTGTCTTGTAAATCGGTAAAACGTAATACTTGGTACGTACATATTCGGATAGTCCGATAACCGGATTTACTGCCAACATATCTTGGGATCTCATGGGTCGCTTCCCGAAGATTCATCAATGACGTATGACTCGCACTTTAATTAATCTGGGATTAATTAGAAGAGAGAGAAAATTAATCTGGGATTAATTACGGAGATATTTTGTCTGGGATAAAATATCATTTAAAGAGAGATAACGATTAATTTGGAATTAATTGATAAATTAATATATTCGATATATTAAATGAAATTGGATTTTGACGCGGAATTAAAATCGGATTTTAATTCGGGCGAACGAATTAATTTAGAATTAATTCGTTAGCGACGTGAATAGTGATTTCGCTAGGCATAATCATTTAATTACGTCGCAACGGAAAAATCATTAATTTGAAATTAACAAACCCGAGCCCGAGATTGTTTGCGAGTGCATTCACATTTCGAATTGGAGTGCGGCACACAAGTCAAATCAAGCGTTAAATCATTAGTCACATCAAGCGTCAAATCATTAGTCACTTTGAATGATGTGACATCAAGTCACTTGATTGATTAAAAGATGTGACTTGATGGAAGTTGTTGAAAAGCTTTTGAAAGCTTGATTGACATTTAATATATTAAATGTTTGGTATATGTTTAATTGTTTTTGGAAAACAATTAATCATTTACACATTTCCAATTCTTCTCTCTCTTTAATCTTCATCTCTCTCACGCCCATGGAATGGATGTTCTTCAATGTTTTTCTGGGCAAAAACTGTGAGCAAGGGAAGCAAAATATGGTGTTTTTGTGGCAAAAACATCAAGAGCTAGCACTCCAAGAGACATGCGAAGGTGATAGGGAAGTCCACCCATGAGCTTGGAATCACCATGACAAAGCTTGGAGCTTGGAGGAGGACCAAGATGGCCGAAAATGGAGGACATCCAGCAGCTCTCTACCGTGACTTCCAGTGGTCAGAAAGTTGATTTTTTTCGTTGCCGCATCGCTCAACCGCTCGATGTAAGTTTTCCGCAACTTCCTCGATTGTATTCCTCGATCCTCGGGACCGTAGAAACTCCAACATACTATTCAATTAAAGTCCAATGGGCTTTTATTTAATTCTTTAGGCTTGGGATTTTTGCCAAAATGGATCTAACTTATAATGTCTATGCCCAATAGGAATCACCATATGCCATAAAATCAATTTTGGCCCATTAGGCCCAATTAAATTATTAAAGGCAGAATAGTTATATTTTGGACTTTATGTAAATGGTTTAGGCCCAAATATAATCCAAGACTAAAATTTAGCCCAACCAAGCCCATTAGCCCAATTACAACAAATTAAATTAATATATCATTCGAAATTAAATATTAATTCAATTAAAGTGTAATTAACACAATTAATTAACTAATCTAGTATTTCCAAAATACTAAATAATCTAATTAATCATGTTTAACATCTAATTTATGTCCAACACAAATTAATCAAAATCAATCTTTCCAACATGCTTCACACTCACGGCAATGGTAACAAAAAATCATTCAATTTGATTTCAATTCAATTAAATCAATATTCAATATTTCTATCATGCCATTTAACACATCCAATTATCAATTTTCAAAGTATTATCATGAGCAATTCCTAGGGTGTATTCGGCCAAGGTATAGATTTTAGGGAAAATTAATCTAATCCATTTTTCATAAAATCAATCATGCATAACTCCAAGTCATCATGATCCAACCATGTCCAAACAACTAATTTAGGCATTTACAAGCTCCAAGTAAAAATCCCTAAATAAAGTCTATAAACCGTAGAAATTAAATCATGCTTAGATCTCGCTCTGATACCATTGTTAGTGTACTAGACATGCCACGGGATCTCTAAGCGTGATTCGTGTGTGAATAAAAATCAAAAATAAATTTCGGAGGACTTACATTGATCGGTTGAGTTCAAAACATCCATGGATGTTGAAGCTTTCATGCTCATGGAGTCATGGGTGAGTATCCCTATCACTATCATTTGACTCCCTTATGTGCTAGCAAGAACAAATGGAACAAATTTTATCTCCCAAGGAGAAACAAATTTGCCCGAGAGAGAGAAGAGTGAATGGCCTTTCTTCAAACTACACAGGCCATTTGGCCGATTACTTCAAAAGCAAAAGAAAGCCATTTGGCCGATTGCTTCAAAAGTAAAAGGCCAAATGCCTTTCTCTCGGCCAACTAAAACAGAGGCATGCAACAATTCGGCCTTAATGAAAAGAAAGACAAATGCCAATTCACTTTTATTTTAAAAGAAGCCAATTCATTTTATAATGAATCAGAGGCCACTCATTCATTTAAGCCATCAACTAAAGAAAGCATTTAATGGCCATTGTTGCCCTTTAATCAGCCAATTCTTTCTTTTTCAAATTTGTTGCCATTCGGCCAAGAGCCATGTAAGGCCATTCGGCTAAATGCCATGGAGAGAGAGGGAGATTAATTTCCAAAATTAAATATGTTGAGTATTTTTCAAGTTTCCACCAAAATCCATCATCCAAATCTATCACCAAAGTGTTGGACAATTATGACCCATAGCATCACTATTTGTACAGATCATGGTGTTGTTGTACAAATTAACTATGTGACAAAGGAAATTGCTTTTTTATCATTTGTAATTGGATTACCAAGATATACAAATGATGAAAGGTCCTTATGATTAGTTCCGGATTGACATGATTTGAGACAATATCAATCCACGAAGGTTTAATCATTAAATATCCCTAGTAGTAGTATTATCGAGATTGGACATCGATAATGCGGAATATACTAGTATTAC
Source organism: Zanthoxylum bungeanum (assembly GCA_019454045.1). Lineage (NCBI taxonomy): Eukaryota > Viridiplantae > Streptophyta > Magnoliopsida > Sapindales > Rutaceae > Zanthoxylum > Zanthoxylum bungeanum. Next base: position 50,381 of record SKCR01036175.1, read on the forward strand.
ACTTGTGCGCGTTGTGGGAGCATAACGGCATAGTTCTCATATATTTGGGTATCAGATATTCATGCAAGTGTAATAGGAGGTTGTGTTGTACCGATGATATGGAAAACAGCTTCGCTCTGGATAGACCCCGCGGAATCTCATTGGTAATATGTCTATGTGTCTATGGGAGTCCGCTTCAGGGTAGGTGTATTTAGTCTTAACTTGAGACTTGCACCGCTAATACTTGCGACAATCAATATACTTTGGTTTTGGTCTTCTAGGGCTTTAACCGGTTCTGTGTACGCCTATGTTGGGTATATTGAGAATCGTAGTGTATTGGGTGTGATGTCGAGATGGAATTATCACTCCAGTCATAGTGGAGATGACTATCACGTAGGATACGGAACTGGTGCTCTTTTATGCTGCAGCTATCGGGATAATATGACAATTTCATAGTTATCCGATTATAGAGACTAGTTACCAGAGATCCAATATGTGCTTCGTACGGGGCAGACACATTCCCTGCCCCAGGCCTTGCACGTGACCATCTGATACTGGATCGAAATACATAATACGTCGTATACTACGCCTGATATAGATTACAATATTCCTTTAAGAATATTTCTGGAGAATTGGATAGGCATGGCCCTTTGTTAGAAGCCAACCTTGTCGTGTAAATCGGTAAAAACGTAGTACTAGGTACATACGTGTTCGGATAGTCCGACGACCGGATTTACTGCCAATATATCCGGGGATTTCATGGGTCACTTCCCGAAGATTCACTGATAACGTATGACTCGCACTTTATTAATCTGAGATTAATTAGATGAGAGAGAAAATTAATTTGGGATTAATTATGGAGATATTTTATCTAGGATAAAATATTATTTAAATAGAGAGAATGATTAATTTGGAATTAATCGATAAAATAATATATTCGATATATTATACGAAATTGGATTTCGACGCGGAATTAAAATCAGATTTTAATTCGGGCAAATGAGTTGATTTAGAATTAATTCGTAAGCGACGTGAATAATAATTTTGCTTGCTATAATTATTTGATTTAATTACGTCACAACAGAAAAATTGTTAATTCGGAATTAACGAACCCGATGCCCGGGAGTGTTTGCGGGGCCACTCGTATTTCCAATCTAGTGAGGCCCATAAGTCACATCAAGCGTCAAATCATTAGTCATTCTTGTGATGTAAGTCACATCACTTTGAGTGATTGACACAATATCACTATTCATGATTGATGTAAGTGGTTGGAAAAGATTTTGAAAGCTTGAAATACATTTATCAATATTTTATTTGATATTTGACTTTTGGTTTTTGTGTATTAAAAAAAAAAAAAAAAAAAAAAAAAAACACTTTCTTCTTCCTCTCCACACAAGTCACGGCCAAGGGCCATTTCTCTCTTACATGGTCGAATTCTACAAGGATGAAGATGGTGATTTTTGTGGCAAAAATCACCAAGTGCTAGCACACATTAGAAGTCTTACAAAGGTGATAGGGAAACCCACCCATGGGCATGGAATCCTAACCCAAAGCTTGGAGCTTGAAGATTCACCTTGGAGGACAAGACCTTGCTTGGCCGAGAGCTTCACTCAAAGGGAAAGTTTTTATTCTTCAATGCATCCAATCCGATCAAAGTGAGTATTTTCGCTACTTTAACTTTGTTGTATTCGCACATTTCATGACTTAATTCGTTCTTGGCACACCTAAAAAACCTAACAATGGTATCAGAGCCTTGATTAAGCATGAAATTGAAAATTAGGTTTCTTAACTTTAATTTGGGTAAATTGGTTTTGAGCATGTTTTGATGAAATTGTTTGTTGGAATATGCTTATATTATGTTAACTTTGAGTTGTACATAATCAATTTTGTGAAAATTAAATTGGATTGATTTTCCCCAAATCCATTGGCTTGGCCGAATGGTGTTGGCTCCCTAATGTCATGGAATTTTTTGATTTTGATCATTGGATGAGTTGAAATCATTTGGGTAATGTTGATTTAGGATTCAATTGGATTGGAATCGAAATCGGACTACTAAAACCCTAAATTGTCGTGGACTAAGAAGCATGGAAATGATATGATTTTTGATTCAAATGTGTTGGACATGTGTTGATGATAATGAGCATGATTAATTATGTAAATTGATGTTTTGGAAATGTTAATTTGGTTAATTAATTATGGCCTTACACTTTGAGTAATTAAATTGTGAAATTGGAATTTTGGAATTTAATTATGTTGGGCTTAATTTGGAATTGGGCTTGTAAAGTTGCATTTGGGCTTAATGGGCTTGGTTGGGCCAAGTTTGTTTTAGGCTAATTGGTTGGATTAAATTGGGCCCAAAACCATAACCATAAAGTCCAAATATAAAAAAATGGGCCTTTAAAGTTTAATTGGGCCGAATGGGCCTAAATTGGTTTCTAGGCAAATAAGGGTGATTCCTTAATTGGACTTTGGTTGCCGAAGCCCATGCCTTAAGAAATCAATTGAAAGCCAATTAGACGACATTGGATGTTAATCGGGCTTGGAGACACGTTAAGACTAGATTAGGAATCTAACTCATTAAAGACACATTTAAAGTCTAATTATTTAATTTTGAATTAAATATGAATTAGTATTGAATGTGAATTAAATTGGATTTAATGTTGTAGTTTGATATAATTCAAGAATTCATACTTTGAGTACTTATTCTTAAAACAAGTTTGATTCGCACAAAATCAAATCGTTGTTTGAACATTGGATGGTCATAAATATTCAGATTAATTAATTGGATTAGATTGATTGATAACATACTTTGTGTGAATACATGGATGTGATGTATGAATAATGTATATCGGATGGATATTAGATGGGTGAGGGCAATTTTGGAAATTGTTGTAATAAATTTAGAATTTATTAAATTGGACCTGCATGTCCAACCTATTACCTCCTTTCTCATTGTATTTCACTTCTCACCTATTTCCCTCAATGTAAATGAGGTTTCTTTAGAAGTGTTATGTAATTGGGTAGAAGTTGTGCTAGCGGGAGAGAGGAAAGTGAGAGATTTGTTCTATGAACAATGTGTTTTAAGTATCCATCCGCATATCATTATTATTTTATTTACGCGCCTTATTGTGCTTTAGAATGCATGTTTAAGGGTGTATGATGATGAGACCTTAACAAAGATAATTAATTGCTTGCCAATTACGCGAAAAACCCTCAGAATATATTAAATGTTTTTCCTTCCATTGAATGATTCTTACTCAAGATCCAAGGTTGGCATTGGTTTGTTGGCCAAAGTCAAGACCTTTGTCAATCGCGGATGTGTTTGAATCATGAAGGCTTTGTTCCATATCGGTGTATTGTCCAAGTTGTGATTTGTTGGCCAAAGTCAAGATCACTTCTGGTCCATCGACATTGATTACGAAGCTTTCCAAGGTCAATGGGTTCCGCTTAACTGGGATCATTAAGTTTGTTGTGCCAAAGCTAAAGCTTAATTGATTCAGAGGAAAAAGGTTAGGCAATATATTGGATATATTGGCATATATAAGATATATGTTTCGGACTTGGATGTCCACCTACTGGATCTAGGAATTGGATGGGATCCAATTGATCTTAAAGATCTACCTAGTTAAGTATCATATAATTTGTTGGCCAAAGCCAAGATTGTGTGTTATTTAACGGGATCCTAACCCACTAGGAAACTGGGTTTCCTGAGTACTGAACAGAGGGTTAGAGGCTCACCGAAAAATAGTGGGAGGCAAGTATTAAATTTGAAATTTTGTTTAGATACTTGCCATACGCGCTCATTTCATTATTCGTCAAAATATACAAACGTTGTTTTAATTAAACAGTTGGACTGTATTCAAACTACTTCAATTTATAGTTGATTTTATAATTGGATTATAGTAATCAATATAATTGAATTTAACTAATTAAAAGTATAGTTGATTATATAGTTGGACTATAGTAATCATTATATTAAATGTACCTGAAATCGTTGATTAAATTGTTGGACTATTAGAATCAAGATAAATTGAAAGATTGACCATTTAAAACACAGTCTTGGATGGAAAATGTATTTAAATGGTTTAATTTTCAAATTGGGAATAAAACCTCAGGATATTCCTGAAACCGAGAAGTTAGGCCGAAGCCCGGAGTGAAGCAAATAGTAGAGCATGATCTTTGGAAGATTCATGTGATGAAAATTTTAGTGCTTAATCCATAATCCTTGCCATAATGACTCCTTAATTTCATCGTCATAACTAAGGATTAGATCTTTAAACCATGATGTTGAAATTAAAGGATCTTCATAGGTCTATACTTATATCTTAGAAGCATTAATTGCAATATATAACTCTTGGAGAGTTAATGGCTATGCTCAAGGAGCCAAAGCTAAAGTTTGTAAAAGGGCAAGAAGTGCAAGGCGCATCTTATTTCGATATCCCAGAAAGCCAAGGCTTGGCTGAAGGCTTATGGGGTGTGGAAAAGGACAAAGGCAAAATCATCACAATCTTATAGGAAGACAAATGACATATCCCAAGATGTTGCCTAAACTGTGGAAAATGGAGTTACTAGAAGTGTAACTACCGTATGGACAAGGCAGACATGAAGGAATAGAATAAAGGGCAAGGCTCTGACTTCAAGTATGTGTCATCAACATGTTTGCAACTAGTATTAAAATTGGATTTTAGATACTGGATGTAGTACATATATATGTACTGATTTGCAGCATCTGCTGATTAACAGGATACTGACTTCAGATGAGATCGCTCTGCGAATTGGAAATGGGACGAAAGTCGCTGTTTTAATCGTAGAACCTAAGTTTAAGAGCTACCCTTTGGGTGTGTACTTAAATTAGGAAACTGTTATAATGTACCTAGTTTGACTAGAAACATTATCTCTATATCGAGTATAACTCGTTGCGAGTATACCTTTATATTCTAGAACACTAAACTGTTTCATTTTATAAAGATGATATTGAGATAAACACATTAGATGTGAATAACAGTGTTTATATTTTGAATATAAATAAATCTCAAACATATAACGTGACAAACAAATAGCTCAAACTGATTTGATCAAATGACACTTATTTGTGGCAGTGTTGTCTGAGACACATTAAACAAGACTCATATATCCACACTTTTGAAGAGTGGATACTAGGACGGATTCGATTCTATTCAAATGAAGTCTACGAATCGAGTTTATTGAGCAAAGTGCCTAATATACCTTTTACTTGGTAAAAGTGAAAGTGCCACTGATCTGTTAGCCCCGTTCATAGTGACGTAAGTGGGCCTATATCTAGCTAGGCTAGAGGTGGATATGAATATTTCGTGACTTTTACGGATGTGGCATCGAGTTATGGTTATGTGTTTCCTTAGAAACACGAATCGAAAACTTTTACGGTTTCGACACGAAGTAGACAAACAGATCTACTAAAGTATTAAACCGTCACGGTTAGACAGTGGTGGAAAATACTTAAGCAATAAGTTTCCATACTAAATGAAAAAGTATAGTATTCTTTCATAGTGGACTCTTCCCGGAACACCTCAATTCTGATGGTGTGTCCGAAAAGAGAAATCGCACTGAGTTGGACACAGTAAGGTTAATCATGAGTCGCTCTGAGCTACCATTTTCATTCAAAGGGATAAGCATTAAACAGTGCAATACTTATTTTGAATAAGGTTCTATGAAATTCTGTTAGACATAATTCATATTAGATATGAACAGGAAAGAAACCGGGTTTTTCATTCCTGAATATTTGGGAATGTTAGGCATACGTTTGGATGATACCAAACCAAAACCCAAATTGGATAAGTGCCTATCTGTAATTGGTTATCCTAAGGAAACCAAAGTATAGTACTTATACAACTCACAAGAGAACAATTTTAATTGTTGCTCACCATGAGGTTTTCCTAAGAGGAACACCTATATGCAGTGGTAAGTGTGAGGAAAGTGATACTTGATGAAAATCAGAGTAATACTGTTCAAGTCACTGATTCTTTAATGGAACACAAACAGTTCACCAAGGATGAAACGGTACCATAATCTTCAAATACACAAGAACTGCGTAGTTGGAGAGAGTCAGAAAAAAACCTGGGAGGTATGGGTTTCTGATCTCACCTCATAAAGATGTCAATCTTATTGAGAAAACTGACTACGTATGAGGAAGCGATACAAGGTATCGACTACCATACATGGCAAAGTGCCATGTTATCCGAAATGGATTCCATGTATACCAACCAAGTTTGGATACTGGTTGATTGTACCGTAAGATATTGTGTATGTTGTTACCATAATGATCTTCAAGTAAGCCATACATGGATGGTAACTAATAAATGTATAAAGCTAGGCTTATACAAAAAGGGTATCATCATCAACATAGTGTTGATTACGATGAATCCTCTTATCCGTTGCCATGGTTGAATTCATTTAGATAATGCTTGCTAATACTGCATGTTTCATTTATGAAATATGCTAGCAGAACGTCAAAATCATTTTCCTTAAACGGAAATCTTTTGGAGGATGTTTATCAACATCCTAATGGTTTTGTCAAACCAAAACAAGCAAACAAGGTTTGCAAGTTAATTCAATCCATGTATGGATTGAAGCAAGCATTAAGTTCTTGGAACTACATCGTTATTGATGTAATCATAATGGTGTATGATTTAATTCAAAACGAATATGATTCTTGTGTATATAAGGAGATTAGTGGGAGCGCACTGACAATAAATGTCCAATATAATGATGACATGTCATTTCTTGGAAATGACATTCCCATAATACAATCGGTGAAAGCTTGGCTTTCATAAAAATTCTCCATATAATACTTGGGAGAAAGAACATTTATTCTAGGAATAAGGATCTACTAGGTAAGATCTAAAAGTTGTTTACACTCTCTGAGTACTCATACATTGAAATAAATGTACGTGACCTGGTATCTCATACGCTTTGAGCATATAGAGTCACAATCAGGACAATCCAAGTGATAGTCATTGGATTGATGTTAAGGACATCCTCTAGTACTTAGATGAACTGAGGATGCTGTCTTATACTATGGAGAATGAGAACTTGAAGTGACTGGGATCACTGTTGCAAGTTTCCAAACCGACAAGGACGACTATAAGTCTCAAAAGGTACTATATAGTTTGACTAACGGAACAGTGAGCTGGAAAGCAAGTTACTGTTACCGAATAAACAACAAAAGCGGAACTTTGCTGCAACTGACGCAGCAAAAGTAGCATTTTGGATCTAAATAAATCTAATTAGATTAGATATAATTTTGTTAGCAGCTGAGTTAGGCTACAGCACAGGCTAAAGAATTAACGGTCTCACCAACGATCCGATATATACTTCATATGGTTTCATCTGGTTCATCGGATCATACATCGTGGCGATATGATGATCGAATAAATCGCATCATATGATAACCTAATAAATCCGCAGACTAAAGCTGTTTCTCAGCAGAAGTTTGAGCCACCCGTACATAGTTCATGTGTAAGACAACTGAGTGATTGGCTATAGGCCAAGTGGGAGATTGTTGGGCAATTATGACCCATGGCATCACTATTTGTACAGATCATGGTGTTGTTGTACAAATTAACTATGTGACAAAGGAAATTGCTCTTTTATCATTTGTAATTGGATTACCCAGATATATAAATGATGAAAGGTCTTTATGATTTGTTCCGGATTGAGATGATATGAGACATTATCAATCCACGAAGGTTTAATCATTAAATATCCCTAGTCTTAGTATTATCGAGATTGGTCATCGATAATGCGGAATAGACTAGTATTACACTTGTGCGCGTTGTGGGAGCATAACGACATAGTTCTCATATATTTTGGTATTGGATACTCATGTAAGTGTAATAGGAGGTTGTGTTTTACCGATGGTACGGAAAACAGCTTCGCTCTGGATAGACCCCGCGGAATCCCACTGGTAATATGCCTATGTGTCTCTGGGAGTCCGCTTCAGGGTAGGTGTATTTGGTCTTAACCTGAGACTTGCACCGCTAATACTTGCGACAATCAATATACTTTGGTTTTGGTCATCCAGGGCTTTAACTGGTTCTTTGTACGCCTTTGCTGGGTATATTAAGAATCGTAGTGTATTGGGTGTGATGTCGAGATGGAAGTATCACTCTAGTCATAGTGGAGATTATGATCACGTAGGATACGGAACTGGTACTCTTTTATGCTGCAGCTATCGGGGATAATATGACAATGTCATATTTATCCGATTATAGAGACTAGTTACCAGAGATCCGATATGTGCTTCGTACGGGGCAGACACATTCCCAGCCCCAGGCCTTGCACGTGACCATCCAATACTGGATTGATATACCCAATACTTTGTATACTATGCCTGATATAGATTACAATATTCCTTTAAGAATAATTCTGGAGAATTTGATAGGCATGGCGCTTTGCTAGAAGCCAACCTTGTCGTGTAAATTGGTAAAAACGTAGTACTAGGTACATACGTATTCGGATAGTCCGACGACTGGATTTACTGCCAACATATCCGGAGATCTCATGGGTCGCTTCCCGAAGATTCACCGATGACGTATGACTCGGACTTTATTAATCTGGGATTAATTAAATGAGAGAGAAAATTAATCTGGGATTAATTGTGGAGATATTTTATCTGGGATAAAATATTATTTAAAGAGAGAGAACGATTAATTTGGAATTAATCGATAAAATAATATATTCGATATATTATACGAAATTGGATTTCGACGCGGAATTAAAATCGGATTTTAATTCGGGCAAATGAGTTGATTTAGAATTAATTCGTAAGCAACGTGAATAGTAATTTTACACGGCATAATTATTTAATTAAATTTGATTTAATTATGTCGCAACGGAAAAATCGTTAATTCAAAATTAACGAACCCGAGCCAAGGAGTGTTTGCGGAGCCACTCACATTTCTAATCGAGTGGGGCCCACAAGTCACATCAAGCGTCAAATTATTAGTCATTATTGTGATGTAAGTCACATCACTTTTAGTGATTGACACAATGTCACTGATTGATCTAAGTGGTTGGAAAAGCTTTTGAAAGCTTGAATGACATTTATCAATATTTGATTTGATATTTGACTTTTGGTTTTTGTGTATTAGATTAAAAAAAAAAAAAACAACACTTTCTTCTTCCTCTCCACACAAGTCACGGCCAAGGGCCATTTCTCTCCCAAATTTCATCTTACATGGCCGAATTCCACCAGGATGAAGATGGTGATTTTTGTGGCAAAAATCACCAAGTGTTAGCACACATTAGAAGTCTTACAAATGTGATAGGGAAACCCACCCATGGGCATGGAATCCTAACCCAAAGCTTAGAGCTTGAAGATTCACCTTGGAGGACAAGACCTTGCTTGGCCAAGAGCTTCACTCAAAGGGAAAGTTTTTGTTCTTCGATGCATTCAATCCGATCAAAGTGAGTATTTCCGCTACTTTAAATTTGTTGTATTCGCACATTTCATGACTTAATTAGTTCTTGGCACACCTAGAAAACCAAACACAAAGGTGATTAATGATGTAAGTGAAGTGGGCTCCACTTTAAATTGGAAATTCAAGTGGGCTTGCTCAACATACTTCGGGCTCGGATTCGTTTAATCCGATTAAACGAATTTTTCGTCGCGGTATAATTACATCCAATTTAATTAAATAATAATGCCCAGTAAAATTATTACGGAAGTCGCTCGCAAATTAATTCCAAATTAATTCGTACGCTAAAATTAAAATCCAATTTAATTCCCCGTTGAAATCCGATTTCATTTAATATATCTAATATATTATTTTAGTCCAATTAAATAAATTAAATAGTAAAATCTAATTAACTATTAAATTTATATTACCGATTAATTCCAAATTAATCGCGTTCTCTCCTCTCGACGAATTAATCCCAGATAAATTCTCGCCGTAATTAATCCCACATTAATTCTTTCTCTTGATAATTAATCCCAGATTAATTTTCTCTCTCCTAATTAATCCCAAATTAATATTGTTCAAGTCAAATATCATCGGTGAATCTTTGGAATGCGACCCAAGAGATCCCTGGATATGTTGGTAGTAAATACGGTTATCAGACTATCTGAATACGTGCGTACCCAGTACCACGTTCCTACCAATTTACAAGACATAGTTGGCTTCTAGCAAAGCACCATGCCTACCCAATTCTCCAGAAATATTCTTCTACGGAATACATGATCTTTGTCAAGCGTAGTATACGCAGTATTGCACATTACGATCCAGTATCGGACGTCACATGTTTGGCCTGAGGCTATAGTTGTGTCTTCCCCGTATGAAGCATATATCGAATGACAAGCAACTAGTATCTTTATGATCGGAAAGTCATGACCAAGTCATACTTCCCTGATGGCTATAGCACTTAGAGTACAAGTTATGTATCCCTGTGTGATCATCATCTTCATATACACTACGATTCTCATTATACCCAGAAGAGGCGTACACAGAACCTGTTAAAGCCCCGGACGACCAAAACCAAAGTATACTGATTGTCGCAAGTATTAGCGATGCAAGTCTCAGGTTAAGACCAAATACACCTACCCTGATTCGGATTCCCATAGACACATAGTCATACTACCAATGGGATTCCGATGGGTCTATCCAGAGCGAAGCTGTTTTCGTACCATCGGTAAACAGAACCTCACATTACACTCGCATGAGTATCCAATACCCAAATATATGATAACTATATCATTACGCTTCCATAAAGCGCATAAGTGTAATACTAGTCTATTCCGTATTATCGATGTCTAGTCTCGATAATACTACTACTAGGGATATTTAATGATTAAACCTTACGTGGATTAATACTATCTCATATCTTATTAATCCGGTACTAATCATATGGATTTTTATCATTTATATATCCCGGTAATCCAATTATAAATGATAACAGAGCAATTTCCTTTGTCATATAGTCAATTTGTACAACAACACCATGTCAACTTGATCAGATGAAACTTATATGTGGCATTGTTGTCTGGGACACAACTAAAACAAGAATCGTATATCCCCACTTTTGAAGAGTGTGTATTCGGACTGATTTGATTATAATCAAATAAAGTCTGCGAATCTAGTTTATTAGACAAAGTACCTAAAACATTATTTACTTGGTAAAAGTGTAAATGCCATCGATCTGTAAGCCCTAGTTCATAGCGAAGCAAGTGGGCCCATGTCTAGCTAGGCTAGAAGTGGATATGAATATTTCGTGACCTTTACGGATGTGGCATCGCGTTATGGTTATGTGTTTTTTTTGAAACACAAATCAAAACTTTAAGAGTTTCGACACGAAAGACCGTAATGAAAAATACTAAGCAATAAGTTTCTCGTATACTTGAAAGAAGTATAGTATTCTTTCAAAAGAGGACTCTCCGGAACACGTCATTTTGACGGTATGTCCGAAAAGGATAAATCGAATTTGTTGGACATGATAAGGTTAATCAAGAGTCGCTCTGAGCTACCATTTCCTTCAACGGAAAAGCATAAACAGTGCAGAACTTATTTAGAATAAGGTTCCATAATACTCTGTTTGACAGAGTTCATATTAGATATGAACGGGAAAGAAACCGGGTTTCTCACTCATGTAGATTTGGGAATGCTAGGCATATGTTTGGATGATACCAAACTAAAACCCAAATTGGATAAGTGCCAATTGTAGGGTATCCGAGGGATACCATAAGTATTGTACTTAAACATCTCACCAGAGAACAATAAGATTATTGCTCGCCATGCGGTTTTCCTTTGAGGAATACCGATATGCAGTGGTAAGTGGGAGGATAGTAAAACTCGATGAAAATCGGAGTAACACTGTCCAAGGCACCGAATCTTAATGGAACATAAATAGTTCATCGAGGATGAAACTATTACCAATAATCTTCGAATACACAAGAACTGCGTGAGTTGGAGAGAGTCAGAAAACAACCTGGGGTATGGGTTTCTGATCTCATCTCACAAAGATGTCTATCTTATTGAGGTATATCAACTGACTACGTATGAGGTAGTGATACAAGGTATCGACTCCCTATTATGGCAAAGTGCCATGATATCCGAAATGGATTCCATGTATATCAACTTAGTTTAGACACTAGTTGATGTACCGCAAGGCATTGTGTCTACTGGTACTATATAAGTCTTCAAGGAAGACATACATGGATGGCAACATACCAACGTATAAAGCTAGGCTTTTAGCGGAAAGGTATCATTATCAACATTATGTTGATTACGATTCAACCTTTTAACTGTTGCCATGGTAAATCCATTTGGATAATGCTTGCTAAAGCTGTATGTTTCATTTATGAAATATGTCAGCTGAACGGGAAAATCGCTTTCCTGAAAAGGAAACCTTTTAGAGGATGTTTATAACATCCTGTCAGTTTTGTCGTATCAAAACAAGCAAATAAGGTTTGCAGGTTATCCGATCCATGTTTGGATTGAAGCAAGCATAAGTTCTTGGAATTATCGTTTTGATGTAATCATAATGGTGTATGATTTAATTCAAAACGAAAATGATTCTTGTGTATATAAGAGGGTTAGTGGGAGCGCACTGACAGTGGCTGTCCTATAAATAATGATAATATGTTATTTCTTGGAAATGATATTCCCATAAAACAATCGGTGAAAGCTTAGCTTTCGAGAATAATTCTCCGTAGAATTCTTGGGAGAAACAACCTTTATTCTAGGAATAAAGATCTATTGGGATAGATTTAAAGTTGTTAACACTCTCCAAGAACTCGTACATTTAAAAATGTACGTGACCTGGTGTCTCATATGCTTTGAGCATATAGATTCAAAATCAAGCCAATCCAAGTGATAGTCACTGGATTGATGTTAAAAACATCCGTTAGTATCTTAGAAATCTAAAGATGATGTCTTAATCTGTGGAGAATGAGAACTTAAAGTGACTGGGATCACTACTGCAAGTTTCCTAAACCGATAAAATGACTAAAAGTCGCAAACGATACTATACAGTTTGAATAACCGTACAGTGAGCTGGAAATCTTCCAAGAAAGATACTATTATCGAATAAACAACAAATGCGGGTTATTGCTGCAGTTGAGGCGGTAATAGAAGCCATTTGGGTCGATAATAAATCTAATTAGATTAGATATAATTCTGTTAGCAGCTGAGCTATGCTGCAGCACAGGCTAAAGAACTAACGGTCTCATCACCAATCCAGATACATACTTCGATATTCATCTGATTCGTTCGGATCATACATCGTGGCGATATGATGATCGAATAAATCGAATCAGATGATAATCATGCAAATCCGCTGATGAAAGTCTTTCCTCAGTAATTTGAGCAAACCGTACATAGTTTGGGTATTAGACACTCGAGTGACTGGCTATAGGCCAAGTAGGAGATTGTTGGACAATTATGACCCATAGCGTCACTATTTGTACAGATCATAGTGTTGTTGTACAAATTAACTATGTGACAAAGGAAATTGCACTCTTATCATCTGTGATTAGATCACCTAGATGTATAAATGATGAGAGGTCCTTATGATTTGTTCCTGGATTGAGAATGATATTAGACAGTATCAGTCCACGAAGGATAAATCATTAAATATCCCTAGTCAGAGTATTATCGAGATTGGACATCGATAAATACGTAAAAGACTAGTATTACACTTGTGCGAGTTTGTGAGGGCACAACGGCATAGTTCTCATATATTTGGGTATAGGATACTCATGCAAGTGTAATAGGAGGTTGTGTTTTACCGATGGTACGGGAACCAGCTTCGCTCTGGATAGACCCCGCGGAATCCCACTGGTAATATGCCTATGTGTCTCTGGTAGTCCGCTTCAAGGTAGGTGTATTTGGTCTTAACCTGAGACTTGCACCGCTAATACTTGCGACAATCAATATACTTTGGTTGCGGTCGTCTAGGACTTTAACAGGTTCTGTGTACTCCTATGCTGGGTATATTGAGAATCATAGTGTGTTGGGTGTGATGTCAAGACGGAAGTATCACTCCAGTCATAGTGGAGATGATGTCACGTAGGATACGGTACTGGTGCTCTTAAGTACTGCAGTCATCGGGATGATATGACTAGGTCATGTTCATCCGATTATAGAGACTAGTTACCAGACATCCGACATGTGCTTCGTACGGGGCAGACACAGCTCCAACCCCAGACCTAGCACGTGACAATCCGATACTGGATCGATATACGCAATACTATATATACTACGCCTGATACAGATCTTTTATTCCTGTAAGGATATTTCCGGAGAATTGGGTAGGCATGGCGCTTTGCTAGAGGCCAACCTTGTCTTGTAAATCGGTATAAACGTAGTACGAGGTACTTACGTGTTGGGATAGTCCGATAACCGAATTTACTGCCAACATAACCGGGGATCTCATGGGTCGCTTCCCAAAGATTCACCGATGATGTATGACTCGCACTTTTAATTAATCTGAGATTAATTAGATGAGAGAGAAAATTAATGTGGGATTAATTACGGAGATATTTTATCTAGGATAAAATATCAATTAAAGAGAGAGATAACGATTAATTTGGAATTAATCGGTAAATTAATATATTTGATCTATTAAATGAAATTGGATTTCGACGCGGAATTAAAATTAGATTTTAATTCGGGCGAACGAATTAATTTAGAATTAATTCGTTAGCGACGTGAATAGTGATTTCGCTAGGCGTAATCATTTAATTACGTTGCAACGGAAAATTCGTTAATTTAGAATTAGCGAACCCGATCCCGAGATTATTTGTGAGCGCATTCGCATTTTGAATTCGAGTGTGGCACGTAAGTCAAATCAAGCGTCAAATCAAGCGTCAAATCATGTCACTTGTGATTGATGTGATTGATTGTATTAGATGGAAGTGGTTGGTTGGTCAAAGAGTGTTAAACACTCAAGTTTACTTTTGTCATTTGGAATGACATTTTACCAACTTGACTTTTGAAATTTGGTATATGTTTTTGGAAATCAATTACCAAAATTCAATTAACACATTTTATCTCTCTCTCCTCCATTTCTCTTTCTCCTCTCACGCCCATGGTGGGCAGTTCATGCTTTTGTTTTCTGTCAAGAAAACCGAGCAATGGGAAGCCAAAAGTGGTGGTTTTTGTGGCAAAAATCATAAGAGCTAGCACTCCGAGAGACATGCGAAGGTGATGGGGAAGTTTACTCATGAGCCGGGAATCGTTTGACGAAGCTGGAGCTCAAATCTTGGACTCAAAAATTGAAAACATGGAGCAGTGGACTGCTGCAGTTTCGTGTCCTTCCATGGAGCAAAAGCTGATTTTATTCGTCAAAGCGTCGTTTAACCGATCGATGTGAGTATTCCGCAACTTCGTTGATTTGTATTCACACATGATTTTATGCTTATTATTGATCTTGAGACCTTAATAGAAACCAACATGTGGTGGCATCGATTTCAAGACTATTTGATTAGGTATTAGATCGAGTCATATTATAATAAGTAATTGTCTTAATGGTTGGCAGTTGGTAATTTTATTTTTAGATCTTTTACCGTAGTCTTTGTATTAGGTATTTTTTGTCACAGAATATCAAAGGAGAGATTGTTAGTTCCATATGTGTTGGCAACTTCTGTAAAAAAAAAAAATAATAATAATAATAATAATAATAATAATAGTTTAATTGAGTTGTAATGAGGGTTGAGGATCTCGAAGCAATTAGACAAGTATTTGGACAACATCATAGGGAGATATCAAAGCGATATTCACTCTTTTAGACATTCCAGAAGCTTTAGAGTTCCAATGGCATAAGGTTGGCTTCATTGGAAAGTAGACTCACAAACGATCACGAACATATAAAAAGCGTATGATTTGGCCAAAAGACGAGAAAGTTACAAGCGTTTTAAGTTGCACCTCAAAATCAGTTCACGACGTGCGTTCGTGTTGCATTCGTCTGAGAAAGACAGAAACTTTGCGTTTGAGGGGCGTTCGAACGCTTGTTCGTAAATGGGTTATTTTGGACACGTTTTAAGCCAATTTTGTACAAGGAAAGCCTATTTTTGTCTTACCTATTTTAACAAACAATTAGTCACTTTACCTAGGGAAGAAACACTATTTTGAGAGCCATTATATGCTTTGTTTCTTTCTTTTTGACAATCAACCTAGAAGACTTCATTGATTTCATTGTCTTTTTTATTTTGGTAAGATTATTTTTTGGTAACCATCAATATAAAAATACAACCTTAACCAGATTTCCTAAGCCTTCATAGTTCTAAAGGAGGAAGATTGCCAGTCATAATTCTGGAGTTGTGAGTTTGCATGGTTGATCCACTAAGAGACTTCATAGGTTCTATAGGAGGCCACTTGGTGCGGGCTCGAAGAGTTATTCGGGTTACTACAGTTTATAGGTATTACAGTTAGCAGAGTTGCTGCCATAGGTCTTATAACATCAGTGTAAGTTTTCTTGTTATAGTGGATATTGGCTGATAACCTAGATACCCGAAGTGGTTTTTTACTTGCATAAATTTTCCACTTCGTTAACAAAATTATTGGTGTTGATTTTATTTTTCTGCTTTCGTTTATTTGCATTGATTTATAATTATTAGCATTAACGGTGTTTGATGATTTTGTTAATCTATAAAAATAATAATTATGATTTGTCTTAAATTATTGTGTTTAATTCGGCATAAGGTTAAAACATCAGACTAAAATCGAATTTTCACATTTGATAGGAATCTCACCTGAAGAAAGGGAAATATATCAGTGCTACAAGATCTTCATGCATAGTTTTGTCAAAGGCGTGCCTCAAACGAAGGTGTCGGCTGTCATGTCTGGTTAAGAGCCAAGCAATTGGACTTTCATCAAGCCTTAAATTGAAATCAGAATTCGACGAACCAAATCCTAAATTTCCTACACAAATAAATACATATCTTCGACAAATTCTTGGGGAGGCTCTGGCTGACATGAATGATTCAAGATTAAGTCATCATATCATATATAAAATAACCCATAACTATAGATAAAATATTCAATTTTGTTTACTCTCTATGACTTATTTAAGATTACTGATCTTAAACTCAAATTCTATTGTATATGATACACATATACTAAGTTTTAGATTACATGAGTAATCAATGATATTTCTGACAATTTATAATTTGTAAAAATTATTAAAATGAAGGAAAGAATAATACTTTTCTTTATTAATTTAATGTTTACTTACTATATCAAGCTCTGAGGATATTAGGGTATATCTTTATTAATTTCAATGTTTACTTAGTACGTGAAGTTCTAAGATATTAACCTTAATATAGCCTACTAGGGCCAACAATTACATGGGCATACACTTGGTGGACGCTACTAAAGGAGGACATTGTCTCCTCCCACTCCTTTCGGATGACAGGTTTCTCTTTCTGATGATCTTTGGCCTTGAATTTTCCTCCTCCCTTAGGATTCCTGACCTTGGATTTGAACTTTCCTCTTCCTTACAGGGGCGACATCGAAAACCAATTGTTGAAGGTGCTTTTCAACGTGTCAAATAATTATTGGAGGTTCTCTGACTAATATGACATCATGCCTCTCTGTGGAAGGATTTGGGAGCTGCAGCTGATATGCTTCTTTCTTTATTGAGTATGGAGAGATTGGTTCCTTCCCATGTAGGCGACTAATATAGGAGAATATTAGGGAGCATTGATCTTCACTTCCTTTTGGTGAACATTCCTTCCTATAGAGACACGCTTCAAATCCTCATTAGATCTCACATTTACCCTTAATAATTGTATAAATTAATTTTATCCTAATCTCATCTCCATTTCTTGTATGTACACCAAACTTGGACAGTTTTTTGGTATCTGATAATAGAATATAGAATATAGTCATAGATTCGAAGTAGCATGTGATAAGTCATTAGTCACTTCAGTAACTTCATTCAAATTTAAGATAATGAGATTCTCTTCTCATTAATTTTTGCAGTGCCTCATTCTTGTTGCTTTTACGCTCAAGTTGCCTTTACAGCTAAATGTAAAAAGTGCACAATCTACAATATAACAATCTCTCCATCATTTAATTAAACAAGTAAAGTTTGCGTAATATCATTGGCAAAACTGTAATCAGGCCATGATGAAGTGAATGGTTACAGATATATTTCATAATCTTTTAGATTTACAAACAAGCTATAGGTTTCTTTGCCACCTTTTACCAATCATACACCACCTGTTAAAAAAGGGCATAATAACATTACCTCAATACACCTACAGAGATATTGAAGTTGAAACGATGATTATTAAATTTAAAATTTGGACTATTAAACTTAGAAATGGGATATTGAACATGAAACATATATCAATTTGAATTTAATACCTACATTTTAATTTAATGATCCACATTTTAACTTCAGTGTCATGGTACAAGAACCTAACCTATTAGCAAGAGGTGCCGATGAGATCTATTTTAAGTGGAGTCTAGTAGTGCACGAACTAGTTGGCACTCGACCCGTTTGGCAAATATTATGAAATATTTTATAAGCATTTGTTATCTCTTTTCTAAGGTTTGATGTAATTTTCAGAATTCTTTTATTCTCTATTCCAACATAATAAAAATTTAACAACTCATCGAATGTAATCTAATTTAGAATGAACCAAATAAATCGTTTAATTGCTCTTTTGTTTTTCATATTTATTGCTTCAGCCACAATACCTAACAATCTCCACCTCCATATTTTATGAGAGCATTTCCCCAAGGCCTAAAAATTTAGGTAAAGATCTAGAGTGGAAGTTTGAGGAACATTCTATTTTATTAACATAAGAAAGAATACATAGATTCATTTAAATGGGAAAATCCTACAATACCCACCACAGAATTTACCAACCACAAAATGGGTTAGGCATAAAGTAAAATACAAAGAAAGAAAAAAGCACAACTAGAGACAAGAGAGAGCCCCATAGCAGAAGCTTGGTCAAACCAGAATAGTTAGGCTTGGGCAGCAAGTGGGAAATGTACAAAAACAACAGAGAAACTGCAAAAGAGCCTTGCGATTAGTTCAGTTGTTGGTTTCACTTGAATGTTGAAGTGAAATTAATATTTTAATAGCAACAAGTTTCAGTTCCCTAGAGAGTCAAACTTACTTCCCACATTCACAAAACAGCGTATCACACAATCTCGAAGTACACTTTAACACATCTGATTCCGCCCTTCTCATCTCACAGCCCCTACTTCAACTTGGCTCTAATCTAATATGCCTCCAAAATCCCATAAATGTATACTCGTCTCACTTGATGCTGCCACGTGTCTATCATCGCCAACAAATGCATTCACTTCCTCACCTAGTCTTTCCCTAAATCTATACCTATACTCCCCTCTTTCCACTCCCCAAACCTTTATTATGCCCCCCGCGCACATTAGCGCGTATCCTTGATTCATGCAGCCCATCATGTTGACATTCTTATCAACTCTGAAACTAAACCTACACACTTCCTCAAAAGAGTCCACCCGGCGCACGATAGCCATCCTACGATTTTGATTTTCCGGCTCGCGATTGGGTGGATTCTCTACTACAATGTAGGCCTCGTTGTTGACGTCAACTGAGGTCACAAATATCCCTCTCCTGTACTCTCGCTCACCCAATATCACCCCTTGGTTTCTTAAATCGAATATTATAACATGTGAGCTCGTGCATGCCACAGCTGACTCATGACTCGTTACCCTAACTCGCCCCACGAACTCAGTGAACTCTGTCAACATTCGCCAACCCATCACTGTGTTATTGTCGGTCAACGACCCCCCAACGAAGGTCAACTCTTCAGTTTGACCGTCCCATATGTGAAAGGCCCGACCTGCTAGGCCAGCGAATAGACCTACCCAGTACCGCGCACAGCCCGTGAAGTCAATCAAAATGCCGTCGTCCATGACGCTACCTAAGTGGGCCCTCCTAGTTTCATTCCCCACGGCATTAATGACAGCCACGTGGATGTCTCCATCCAAGGTGGCGAAAACCAACTGGGAGTCTGTGATGATGATGCCTGATACAGCCCGCGAGAACCGGCCCAGGCGGTCACGATGGTGGGGCTGGAACGTCCTGACGTGGAGGCGTGTGGCGAGGTCAAAGAGGCGGACGGCGCCGTCGGCGAAGCCGCAAGCGAGATAGAGGTCGGAGAGAGTGAGGCAGCGACAAGTCAGACCATCTGGGTTGTCCACGTCAGAGGGGTCGAAATGGAGATTGAAGTGGGTGTATCTACGTGTCCGGAAATTCTGAGCCGTTCGATGGCGATAGATGTATTCCTGTCGCCACGTGGCGTGCAACAGATTAGTCCGGCCCCATATTTCTCGAGTGAGACGGTTCCAGAGGAGATCAGAGCGGGAGATTGCCCGCCACGTGGAGCAGACCTGCATGAAAATAAATCGCCACTTTTACGCGTGAGGAAGATCATGCATTCACGTAAATGAAGTCATAGTTCATCCAGTTTGTATCAATTGTGTATCTAGTATCTACCCCTTAGCATCACAGGGTTGGTCAAAAAATCAATGTTAAATGGGTAATGAAGTCATTTCAGAATAGCAGTAATTAGCTAGCAGTTAAATATATGCAAATGCCAAACTCAGTGAACAATGTTTTAATCAAGATTTCAAGTACCGAATTTGGATTCCATAACTTCATCACATATAAAAATTTCATTATATATAAAGTCGTGTACAATAATAATAATATTTTCAAGGATAAGAAATGTAGAAGTAGCATACTCAACGTTCCGTAAAATACAATAGGAATATATGTGTCGGTGAGATGTCGAAATATGGAAGGTTTCTAAGTAGAGTGATACCGATGTGGTAGCATGGAGGGAAGAAAGCAAATGCATGCCATGCATCAGCTTTAAATAGATTAAAGTTAGGTTTTATGAAATCATTTTTCAATTCAAAACAAATTAAGTACTTTATATTATTTAATTTAATTTGAATTTTAAATTTTCCAAAATAAGTTATATTGAATCGCAACCTTAAAAGTGCGAGGATAGATTATTGGGTGTCATGAGTTGAGCTATGATCACATTTATAAGTTTGCATTTAAAAGCATAAAAAAAAAAAACTTTGAAGGTGGAGGCATTAATGGTAGGCAGGCAGGCAACAGGAGAGACTAGGGACTAGAGAGCAGAATGTAGATAGTAGATGTGTAGGACAAGACAATTCTGATCAGAAAAAGTGAAGATAGATGTCAGAAGAAAGAGCTCAGTTTAGTCAGTCAGTCAGAAAGGAAATAAAGAAGAAGAAAGTAGAGAGATGATGATACATCTTACATCAAAGATTCAAAGTAGATGATACAGGCTTGTCTTGTCTTGTAGCTAATAAATATTTAGATGCAGTTGTAGTCTTGACTAGTGGGTACAAATTCAAAAACCCACCTTCATCATAACCAAATTCATAGATCCTGCTATCAGGGAGAGAGCTTATATAGCTTGAGACTGTGACAGCTCCTTTATTTTTATCATTATTGTTCATCAATTCATGTTATTATAAAGATTCATATAAAGGTACATCAAAGTACATAGAAAATGTTAAGATGAGATTTGTTTCATTGTTTGATGGGGAACCTAAAAAGGACAAAAGATTTTATTTATATATATATAGCTTACTATGTATTAGCTGTGGTCCGTTAATGATAAAAGCTTGTGTGTGTATATATATATATATATATATATATAATATATAATAGAGAGAGAGAGAGAGAGAGAGAGAACATAGCATACAACTTACAAGCGTGCTTTTTTTTGTTTTTTTTTTCACCCCTCTTTCATTTCCAAGAAAAGGCTTGGCAAAGGCCTATCTTGTTAAAAGCAAAGAATCTATCACCCAACTTGCCTTTTCTCTGCCTTTCTTTGACTCACATTTCTTATAAGCTTCTACTTCCAACATCCCTGCCTTGGCTTTTTGAATGTTGGTTTATGTTTTTTCCTCAAATATTTGATTATTACAAGGGGGGTGGCTCTGGGCTTAATTTATGCAATTGAAAAGATTAGAAGACATTATCTTTGAAGTGACAAGGGAGACATGAGCTTATTGTGCCTGCATTGGGCTCCATGTGCTTTTTGGCTATGCTATGCACATGCTGGCTTTTGACTCAACTACACTGGGGAAGCGGGAAGTGGGATCTCAAGGATTAGAATGCCTGAAGAAAGCTGTGGATTTTTTTCTTTTTAATATTTTAAAATATAATGCAAGGATTCTAAAATTGGAGGGCATCATTTATTGCATGACAAAGAAGTATGAAGCAATGCAGGCTTGTACTTTTTAAAGAGTACCCTGCCCTCATCTTTAGAACATATGATAAAAGGAAAAAGTTCCTATTGATATTTATTGTTAAACATACATAGAAAAGTCATGTAGGTTAACAAGAACTGAGTCTGAATCTTTCCTTAAATTATGTTACATCCTTACATGCTTGCTTGCCAAAAGAGCTAAGCTAAGCTAAGCTAAAGTTGGTTTCCAGTCTCAACTATCTCATTCTAGTGTAGGATAAGCATTTAAATGGATTATATCTATCTAT
This sequence comes from Zanthoxylum bungeanum, assembly GCA_019454045.1. NCBI lineage: Eukaryota > Viridiplantae > Streptophyta > Magnoliopsida > Sapindales > Rutaceae > Zanthoxylum > Zanthoxylum bungeanum. The sequence continues at coordinate 72,875 of SKCR01036175.1, forward strand.
AGCTACAGAGCTAAGAAAGGTCAGTCAAAAAGTTGAGGGACTTCTCATTTCTAGAGCTTGGAAAGATCATGCCAAGAAAGGGGGAAGGGGAAAGGGAAATTTAAATCCAAAAGAGCCCTTTTTTCAAGATTTCAAACGGGATCCGAAACTAGACATTTCTAAATCAATAAAAAGGAGATTGAAGGAACTAAAATCTGAAAGGGACATAAATTTTGTTAGAAATGGACCCATTTAAAAAAAAAAAAAAACAGTGAGTACCTTAGCAAAGAACAAAATTTTATCCTTTGATGCTTGAGTAAATCCAAAATATTATACACCATATAAGTAACCAGCATCCATTCAAATATTTTCTTGTCATTTAATTTTTGTTAAATAAAGGGGAAAAAACCAAAAAAAATAGTCAAAATCTGAATTTTGGAATTTATTAATTTTCAGTACACTGCAAAGTCAAAAACAAGTTGTTGACTAGAGCTAGATTTTGTCCATTTTTTGAATAACAGAAAATCAAAAAATTTATCACTATTGAAACAACTTTTCAAAGCAACAAACAAATTACAGCTAATTAACCAAAGAACATGACTAGACGACAACATAACATAGCAAAACACGACATACCTGAAACACATGGGATAGGGCGGCGGCGGCGGCAAGGCGGCCAACGGAGCGAGAAGCTTCAATGGCGACTTGGGCAGCAAGGGCTTCAACAAAAGGCTCAGGCCACACTTCATTAATGGCACGTTGCCTTGAAGACGATGGCCCTTCAAAATCACCCCCTCTTCTTGCACCATAATAACCACCAACACCACCATTGCCATTGCTATTTTCTGAAGAAGAAGATGATGAAGATGAAGCTGAAGATGACATGAGTTGATACAAAAGAAGAAGAAGAAAAGAAAATATTGAGATAGCAAAGAAGAAACAAAGACAAAAAAAAAAAAAAAGGTCAAGATAAAGACACCAGACGAGGGGCCCAAAAGAAGTGTGTTTGGGATTCTTGGAGATTTGTATATATGACAAAAGAAATGAAACTTTAATTAATGTCTTATCATAAATTTTTATTTTAATTATCTATCTGTATATATATTTTTTTGTATTTTTTCAAAAATTAAGGGAGGATTTTTGTTTTTAACTTTTTATTTTTATTTTTTTCCCTCCCTGCAAAGACGGCGGGGACGTTAGTGTGAGGTTGCATGTGAAAAACTGATGAGTTTTTCATATGCCCATGGTGTTTTTTCAGGTTCTTTTAATTTAAACAAGTTTCTCTCTCTTTCAAAAAAGAAAAAACATTCTCTCTCTGGTCCAACTTTCAGTCTTCTTCATATCTTTTTAATTATATTTTTAATAAAAAAGAATTGTTGAAGACAATATTCAATAATAATGCTCAATAAAGAAAAGCATTAAAGGTTGTTTACTATTGTGGATTATTATATTGGGAACATTATGGTCACAATTACATACCTATATGCTTCTAAGTTAGAACTATAGATGGTAAAGTAAATAAACTACAAATCCTTTGCTTATCCGAATAAATCCTTGAAGAGCCTAGGTCAAGTTTCTAGGTTTTATTGTACTATTAAAGAGGAATTAGCTGCATATTCTGATATATGTAATATTGTATTATAGTTAAGAGTAAAGTAGTGACACTTGTAATAAATAAGGCTAGTAATATAGTGATCTAATATATGATTTATGGGTTTTTATAATTTGGGGAAAATTTTTGAGTACAGGATTTCCCACTGAAAGCTAATCCCACCAAAGGATTTGCCCAAAAGAATGTGCAGTTTATAAGTCAAATGGGTTCAATTGTTTTTTTTTTTTTTTTTTTTGAACGATGGAATATATTAAGCATCATAAATTCGGTCATATCAATTCGGTCATATCAGGTCGAATATAATTCTTAGATTAATCTAAGAGTGAAACCTAATTATGACATCGCCTAATAATATAAAATCGATGTACTACGAATTTTTCATAATCATACCAAGGATTAGTTCACACCTATTAAAATACTAACATACTGGAGGATTTATGGGACCAGTCTGATCTTCCCACCTCAACGATAGTTTGAATACAATCCAATAACATAAGTGAAATTACACAGTATACAAGTATAATCATAAAAAATTTTACATCTACCTATATACAATCTATGATTAGTCAAAACTCGATAAATCTACCAAAAAAATTTAATGTCCAGAGAACATCCTCGCAGTTAAGTTGTCATAACCTCTTATGAAAATTAAAAAGTTTATCCTTAATAAAAGTGAAACTAATCATTTTACACTTATAATTTCATTAATTCCCTTAATTTAACGCATTTGTAAAATAATAATTAAATTTATGTTTTATATATTTTTATTATGATTTTTATTTTTTTTTAGGTGAAATAATACATTGAATGTATAACTAGAAAAATGGACGTGAAATTTGGATTTTGGAGGCCGGAAACTTGAAATGGCGTTCTAACAGTGTACAATTTCAGAAATTTCAACTTTACGTAATTTTCATAATTTGGCCATAAAATTTTACTCCGATATCAAATTGAGGAGATTCCAGTTCGAGATGAAAGATGACTCAAATATCTACAACTTTACCATTTATAAGAATTTTTAGTTCTGAGATTTTAAGGTCGAAATTGGTGAAGACGTCACTGTGTGTTCATGTAATTTTAATTTTTAGAAAATAAATTAAAAAATAAAGTTAAAAAAAAAATTGAAATGTCATAATCCACTTTAAGTGGATTATGATCATGTTTGCAAAACTACCAATAAAAAATTTAAAAAAATCAAAAAGAAAAAAGAAAAAAATAAATTAGTAAAAGTTTATTGTTTATATTTAATTTCGAAAGTTGTAATTAATTATTGAGAGATGAGCACTTCTACTATAAATAGAGGTGCTCATCTCTCATTTTTTCATGCTTTCTTTCAAAGTTCTCTTATAGAATTTGGCAGAGATTATCTTGTGTGTTTTATTTTTTAAGCTTTCTTATAATTTATTTTTCTTTTAGTAATAAAATTATACATGTTTTTCTTCAAATCATAAATAGCTAATTTCAATCCGCTGAGGTAAAGAGTGAATCTCTTAATATGAGAATATAGATTAATATTATTTATATTATAATATATAAATTGTAATATGAATAAGTAATTTAAATATGAATTAATTATTAACAAACATTTTTACCGTATTTATGGCTGATTTTATTTATTTGGCATGATTGAGTACCTAACTGCACTTGTAATAAATAAATGCTATCACCTCTTTTATGACTGATTTTACATGTTTTGGCATAATTAATTTCTAAAGTAAATTAACTGGGTAATAATGATAATTTGTATGTTATAAAAAGTAATATTTCTCTAATTTGAAATATTAAGAGTGGATCTCCTAACTCTCAGTATTTTAATTTATTGTTGCAGTTCAATTTAAAATTTTTCATCACATCAAACAAATCCAATATTTTTTATTTCACTCGCATTTGTTATTTTGTTTTACTAAATTTATTCCATGTGCATCGACCCCGGACTTACCGGGTTATTTTATTACTTCAACACTCTTATATTTGGGAGTAAAAAACCACTTTTATGAGTATATCAATCTTCATCTCCAAAATATATCTATCAATTTAGCTTATCAGATCTTCTATTAGTATATGTAAAAGATGAAATACCCTAAAAAAAAAAGAAGGGAAAACACCTAAAAACAACCAATACAGATTCAAGATCTGATTGGAATGATAATCCACCACTAAAAAGTGGAGTCATAGCTAAAAAAATCTAGGCAAACAAAATAAAGAACACACAAAAGAGGGGAAATGGATAAGACATGGAGAGGACGACAGCATCATCAAAATAGAAACATGGAGAAACTGAGAGTGAAAATCGGAGGAGAAAAGAAGGAAGGTGTAACATCCCGCCTATACCAGGATGTTGCCGGTAGAAGACAGGAAAACCCACCTTCATAAACCTCTGATTCTAACGAAATTTCGGTATGACCTCTACTAAAATTCATGAAACCTGGACCACAGTCCAGCACCTCGAGACAATCTGTCATGTAACTCAAAACATAAGCAACCATCAGCTTGGCCTCAGGCCAGAACTCAATGCACAAAAGTAAATCACTTGGCCTTTAGCCAATATCCAAAATAAAACTATGCTATAACATATGGAATACAAGTACAAACAAAAAAACAATGAGTCGTGAAGACCCATAACTCGACCCAAGACTCAAAGATTCTCTTGACTGTAATTGGGGCGATCCACTGTCGTAAAAGTCTTCACTGATGACTTGCTGGCTTAGTACGACTGCTACTGACCTGCAAAACTTATAAACTGATTTGATGTGAGCAAGTAATCATGGACTTATATAGTACTCAATTTTAACATTTCACTTCATTTCCTATATTTAATTTCCAAGTTACAAAGCACATGAAATTCCTATTACTTATTTCTCATACTTTCCTATAAATATGGTCATCACACATTTATATATTTATTTATCTTATCTTTCACTTATCACTATCATCAACATTTGTAACTCATACGCTAATATGCATTACGAATCTTTTTACCCTGTGAACTTACCTTAGGTTTGTTCTTACTATTCCAGTGATGACAACATGTTATTCCTTTCATTTCTTATTGTTGACTTAATAATCACACAAGACTAAAATATATATCTTATTTAAAAACATATCTAATGTTTGAGTACATATCTTACATCAAGTTTCAATTCATTATCATCACTCACATATGAATTCACAATCTGTTATCTTAATAACTCTACATATATTGAAATACTTTCCACTTTAATACATACATGAATACCTTTCAGCATACCGTATATCTGTTACTTACCACTTCTACTGACCCAATTTTGAAGGTCTTGTCCATAACCATGTGCATCCGAAATCTTTTCTGATACTAATATATACATACATATATGCATTTCATCACACATGCAAAATCATGTAATGCGCACATAACATAATCAGAATACTTAATACATAACATAATCAAAATACATAATGCATATCAATCATAAAATATAATTCATAACTATGCTCACGTAACAACATAAACATTTATCTTAAACTATAAAACTCTTTTCCACTTATGCTTGTCACAAAACTGAATCCAAAATTAAAGCAGAAAACTGAAATCTGTAAATCATCTCTGGAAACTAAAATATGGAAATCATCTCTGACAACTGAAATCTAAAAATCATCTATGGGAACTGAAATATGTACTTGAAAGCCATTTCTAAATTCTATATCTGAAAACTATTTCTGAAAATTATTTTTGAAAACTATTTTTGAAAACTATATCTAGAAATCTTTACTGAAAACTGTATCTGGGTATCTGCTTAAAACTGACGCATGAGGGCGTTACGTATTGCCGTCCCCTCATACGCCATTGAGCCAAATATGCAAATCCATGACATTGGGCGTTACGTATCGCCGTCCCCCAAAGCATGCCATACCTGCCCTGAAACTGGTAGTCTTGAAGCGTTACGTATCGTCGTCCCCAAGCCACTACTAGAACTGAGGGTGCGGATCTATGCTACCACCCAAGCTCTGAACTGGAGATCAGGTACACGAACCTATGTCGTCATCATGTCTCAGAAACTAGGATCTCGGGCGCTACGTATCACCGTCCCCCTAGTCCTCTACATGTGCACATGTCTATGTCCGTCAATTCCATCTCTGTATAAGTTACATACTAGGGTGGGTTTTTCCCCCATGCCCCGAAAACATAAAACCATATTTGAAAACATAAGAAATCATGCTATAGATTTCAAAACTGCATAAACAAACTCAAATGTACCCATCAATTCCATAAATCACTGAGATTGAGTTTTTACCCTAGTTGAAATCAAAACTATTAAAACATATTTGGAAACTTCTGAGATTCTTTAAATTCCTTTTAGCTTATAAAAAACATTTCAAAATAGTCAAATCTTTTTAAAATTTCAAAAACATTTAAAACATTAAAATCACCTTACAATATTTTATACTCATATGCTCATGTATATACATTTGTGTTTGAGTACACGCACACTAATGTTTCATGCTTACTTACAAACATACTTATATCATCTCATGTCATAAACTTACATATGTTCTCATGCAATGCATATACTACTCATCCATGCTCTCTATCATCTTATATACATGTATCTATACTCATGTTGCTAAACATATATATATATATATATATATATATGCTCACTCTCGTATGAACTTGAACATTTGCATTCATACTATCCTAATACATACATACATATTTAATCACGCCAATTTATATACTTACTAGTTCATATTTACTCATGCATACTAACGTTCTTATATTAATACATAAATTACATATTTACTTGGTTAATTATACACTTACGCACATAACCATGTTCATACTCTCCTTATACATACATACATATTTAATCACGCCAATTTATATACTTACTAGTTCATATTCACTCATGCATACCAACGTTCTTATATTAATACATAAATTACATATTTACTTGGTTAATTATACACTTATGCACATAACCATGTTCATACTCACATGCTCATTGTAGTTATGCATTACACACATACTTACTAGCTCATGTTTATTCATCTACATGCTTTCCTTATATACCTTATATATATACACATAATTGCACTCTACAATCCGCATACATATATTTCCATTATTTCATATATATATATATACACACATTCATTCATATCACTAGTCTCAATCCCTAGGGTGTAGTCTCTACATCCCTCATACCCAAGTATACTGATATTATACTCACATATATTTATACACAAACAAACGTCTTAAGCGTTTATCACATAGGTTACTTATCTGGCTAGGTGGGCACTCATGATCCTGGTTCGATCAAAATTCTGAAGCATATTCGGACTCCCAACGGCCATACGAACGTGCTGGTGTAGTCGGAATTCCGATCGGAGCTACTGTTCATCTGAGTGCTACAGTACAAGCGCATTCTCTTCTCGTTTTGAGTGCAATCGGTCACTGTTCGATGAAAATGACTCCGCTTACTCGTAGTACTCGTCGACGGCTTTGATTTGACGGGTGGCTCGGGTCGTGAAACAAAGCTACGAGCCGAATTCGTCAAACCCACATACGCGACTGATTCCCTCTCTTTCTCGTCGATTCCAGCGTCCCTTGCGACGGCGCCGGCCACCAGCAGGTGCGCCGTGGCAGGACACGTCGGGCGTCGGTGTGATGCCGGCCGAAGGTTGCCGGCGGGGCTTCATCTTTCTTTCTCTCTCCTGCACGCGTATCCCATCTCTGGTATCCTCTTCTTTTTTTTTGTTTTCTTTTTTTTTTAAATGAAAATGGTGATACAAAATATCTCCATCTTGAAATTACCAAAAGGCCCCTACTTAGAAGGGTAATTTTGAAAATCATCAATTTTGAAGCCCTTCCGATGCGATTTTCGAAAAGCATTCAACACGAAAGTTGTTTGTCTCAGAAAAACGAGCTCGATGGTTCGTGAATTAGCTCAATCGGAGTTCGTTTGCTATTTTCTTGACCAAAATCGTAAACTTTACGATATAATAAAAATTGCGTAACTGATTTTTAAGACGACACGTCTTCTAACGCGACAAATCTTCACTCTATAATATTCCGACCCATATATAATTGCTTGAACTCTTATTCTTTATAATCATCCGGTTCCGAGACTATAAGTTCAGTCCGGGAACCTTCCAGAACTGTCCCGAAAATCTGGCATGTTACAGAAGGGATAAAGAAAGGTAGAGAAAAGAAAAAAAGTTTAAGAGGGGAAATGAGGGGTGGGTGCCGTTGACCTCACCCATGAAGATGAAGTTTAATGCTGGAAAAATTATGTTATGTTTCGGGTATATATGTTATCTCTCTCATAATAATTGAACAATTGAGTGAGATCCAACTATTATGAGAGAAATGATATATATACCTGAAATATGATATACTATCTCCTGCTGTTGAGAAAATCTAAAATGCTAGGAATTCTTTATTTTGCTTGTGCTTGACTGCTTTCCATGAGTCACTCACCAATCATCTAAGAAGATACATGTAATAATTATGATTCGAAATATCTTATTAGATGCTTTTAGTATGATGCAATGGGCGTTGTATTTGAAAATTAATGAGCGTTTGATATTATGCTGTTTTAGCTTTTTAGCAAGACGCGACTGTTAAAAAAAAATTGACCACGTATGATAAATATGGATTCTAAATAATTTTTAAAATAAAATTGGTAAATGAATTGTTATTTTTTTAAATCAAAAACTGTTTGATAAATCACATTAGCTTAAAAGCCACAGTCTATAGCTCTCCAATAACAGTGCCAAACTGATCATAAATTATAAGTGAAAGAAGAACATTTCATGACACTATTGTTCCAAAAACATCAAATGTACATTTTTTTTATAGTAATTCATTGATTAAGTTTTATATGGTAATCATAACATCATATTTGAATGTGTTGGTAGTCTGATGGCGTAATGATATCGGTTTTCTCGAGACTTCAATTCATGCAATTTTATATTACATAAATTAATATTTTTAATGAATCTAAATTTAATACGGATTAGATATATATGCTAATATATATGCAACAATATAGCAACATAAATCCAAACTCATTTTTAATGCCCATAAATCCTCATGATATAACGAACCTTATTAATATGATCTAAAATGGGTAACCTAACTTTGCATGAAAATATCAGGAACTTGAGATTTTGTTGTCAACTTAATAGACCACTAGATGTTGAATAAAACAAGCGTGAATTTGGTGTCCCTCATGTTTTGTGCCCAAAGTATAGAGTGCATATGATTTGTGATGATTATTAACAATGTCCAATTTGGTATTTCAAATCTAAATATAGGAAAAGGGGAAAAAAAGTAATGGTGGTTTTGATTGAATTAGATCAGTAATTTAAATATGCCGACAAAGCCCAATCATGCGGAGGAAATCAAGTGTACTTCTAATGATTTGCCACTTTTTAGTTTTTATATTTGTGACCAGGCAAAAGAAATCTATACATATAAGCTTCTCATTTAAGGGCTCAGTCAAGGAAAGTTCCATAAGCTTTTTGCTTTTTTTAGAGAAATAATTCATAATTTTCTTTGAACATACAAATTCAATTCATCTCCGAAATCACATCATCATTCATCATTTTATCTTACTCATATAATTTCATTCTTAGATTTATTATTAATTTATTATAGTTGGAGATAGAAGTGGCTAGCGTTTCAGTTCCGTTCTGAACCGAACGGTTCTGAACCGGAACCGAACCGAACGGTTCCGGTTCCACACTAAATGTGGAACCGGAACCGGAATCGGAACCGCAACCGGAACCGAATCGTTCGATTCCGGTTCCGATTCCATTCGATTTTTTTCTTTATTGAAAATAGAAAATTGAGATTAATAAAATAATATAATTTAAAATTAAGAATTATAATTTATATAATAAACTTACAATTACATTACATAATTACATTAAATTACAAAAAAAATTCTTATCTAAACAAATAAAAAAAATTAAATTAAAAAGCTTAAACTTAAATTTTTAAAAACTTAAGTTACATACGTATCCTTCAGGGGTGAGAGGAATCAAAGCTCACGTAGTTTCATTACATTTTAAAGATATTTCCCCCATTGTAATTTTATAATTATTCAAATATTTAATTATCAATCATCATCCGTGTCTTTTGATCATTCAGCTCCAGTTTCGCTTGCACTTGAGATGCATTATCGAACTAGTCTTCAAATTCATCAGGGGCATCATGTTGTTGCCTCATATCAGCTCGGGTCCAATCATCCACACATGTTGTTGCTTATAGAGTGCTTGGATGTAATGAAGATTGTCTGACTTCCAATATATTACCTCCGATGCTAAAGACTTGCTCAACCGCAACGGTGGAAACAGTTGCTGCCAATATTGTACACACTGTATTTTTGCATAAAAGTCCGATGATGAGTATCGTATGGAGGCACTACCTGATAAGTTGCGGAAGTTGCGGGAAACGGACGTCAGAAGGGAAATTTCAAAAATAAGTACATCCCCAGATTTAATTCGTTTGTTTGGTCTCGGGTTCGCTCGATGGATCTTTGTTTTAAAATACTAATCTTGGCCCAAAACCCCCGCACCCATCCAAAAACCCCTGCACCCATCCAAAGGCCATACGCACCCATCCAAAGCCCACACACTAAAATGAAACCCTAACAAACCAAAATCCTAGTGCACCACTATATAAACATAAACTAAACTAAACCCTAGGGCTGGACACTCTGACGCCTCTCTCTCTCTCACATTTTTGACACAAACAATGAAACCCTAAAACTAACATCTTCCTCTCTCTCCCTTCGCTCCTCGCAACTGACCAAATTAGAAAACCCTTCAACTTGTAGCCCTCAATGTGAAAACAGAGACGGCCTTCATGATCTTCCCCACACATACACGACAGTTGAGAATTCATAAAGAAAACCCTAAAAAGCTCTCGTGCAGCTCACTAAGCCTAAACTAGCCTCTTTTCTCTCGCCTTCTCTCACAGCTCTGCAGTCTGAAACCCTAATGGCTCTTCACTGCGACACCGACACACACACCACATGACACAAACTCTAACAGCACTTGGGCACGTCTCTCTCTCCCTAACTCCCATCTTTTCCTTCTTCACACACCCTCTCTCATCATGAAATACAAACCCTAAACCTAAACAACACAGAATAGAATGAACAAAAATGAGAAGAACCCTAGATAGCCTATCAAGAGCTCACGCCAAAAAGAAAGCCACGCACCAACCCTTCAACAAAGCCCTGACCTTCAATGCACAAAACAACAAGAATGACACATTTTTTCGACAATGTAACTAACAAACGACAAACCCTAATGGCCCGTCTGCAGAGCCAAATTCCAAGCACTCAGATCAATCAGCGATCCGACATCGGGGCCCATCAATTGGCACACTGTCGTCTGTATCATCATCTTCTGCGGCGTACACTGAGTGTTGTGACATATGCATTGTTGCTGGAAGGTTTTTGCTTCAAAGAGGAATATAATGAAGTGAAAAAGATGATGTTTGATATGACATATCGTGGGTGCAGACCGTAACTTGTAAACTTCGGTGTATTGATGAGTGATCTTGGAAAGATAGGGAAGATTGAGGATGCAGAATCTTTACTTGATTGGAGGTACTGAGCCGAATGCTGCCACATATATGATGATGGTTGATGGTTTTTTAAGGGTTGAGGATTTTGATAGGGGTTGGAGATTTTGAATGTAATGCTTACAAGCCGGTATTGTCCTCGTTTAGAAATATTTCGTTGTTTGATTGTGGGACTATTGAAGTGTGGAAAGGTCGATGATGTTTGTTTCGTTGAGGAGGAAGATGAAGAAGAATATGGTGGCAAAGAAGACGATGAGGCTGATATCCAGATTAGTATACCATTAGTTGTGAGTGTATCAAAATGGAATGGAATATGATTGGAATTTGGTGTAACTGCTGTTGGACAGTTATGACACATAGCGTCACTGTTTGTAAAACATATTGTGTTTTTGTGCAAAATTAACTATGTAGCAATGAAATTTCATTTTACCGTTTTGTAATTTATTTACTTTGATATATAAATAGTAAGAGTCCTTATGATTAGTTCCGGATTTAGATAATATGAGACAGTATCAATACATAAAGGTTTAATCATTAAATATTCCTAGTCATAGTATTATCGAGATATGACATCGATAATACGGAATACACTAGTATTGCACTTGTGCGTGTTGTAAGGGCATAACGACATAGTTCTCATATATTTAAGTATTGGATACTTATGCAAGTGTGATAGGAGGTTGTGTTTTACCGATGGTACGGAAAACAGCTTCGCTATGGATAGACCCCGCAGAATCCCATTAGTAGTATGTCTATGTGTCTATGGGAGTCCGCTTCAAGGTAGGTGTATTTGGTCTTAACCTGAGACTTGCATCGCTAGTACTTGCGACAATCGATACGCTTTGGTTTTGGTCGTCCAGGACTTTAACAGGTTCTGCGTACGCCTCTTCTGGGTTTGTTGAGAATCATAGTGTATTGGCTGTGATGTCAAGACGGAAGTATCACTTTAGACATATGGAGATGATGATCACGCAGGGATTTAGAACTAGTTCTCTATTGTGTTGTAACCATCAGGATAATATGACAAGGTCAGGATTATCCAATTCAAAGAGACTAGTTGCTTGATATCTGATATGTGCTTCGTACGGGGCAGACACTATTCCAGCCCCAGGCCTTACATGTGAACATCCGATACTGAATTACTATACACAATACTACGGTATACTACGCTTGATATAGATCGTATATTCCATTAAGAATATTTCTGGAGAATTAGGTAGGCATGGCGCTTTGCTAGAAGCCAACCTTCTCTTGTAAATAAGTAAAAACGTAGTACTAGGTACGTTCGTGTTTGGATAGTCCGACGATCGGATTTACTGTCAATATATCCAGGGATCTCTTGGGTCGCTTCCCGAAGATTCACCGATGACGTATGATTCGAGCTTAATTAATCTGGAATTAATTGCGGAGAGACTTTATCTTGGATAAAGTACTATTTGAAGAGAGAGAGATTAATTTGGAATTAATCGATAAAATAATATATTTGATATATTAAACGAAATTAGATTTTGACGCGGAATTAAAATTAGATTTTAATTCGGGCAAATGAGTTAATTTAGAATTAATTCGTTAGCGACGTGAATAGTAATTTTAATAGGCATAATTATTTAATTAAATTCAATTTAATTATATCGTGACGGAAGTTCGTTAGTTCGGAATTAGCGAACCCGAGCCCTGGAGTGTTTGCTGGCCCACTCGCATTTGGAATCGGGGGGCTCCACATGTCACTTCACTTGTCACCTTAAGTTACTTTTGGTTGATAGGTTTAGGTGAAGTTGTTGGTGACTTCTTTTACACTCCATTTTGAAAGCTTTGAATAACTATTACCAAATCCACTTTTGGTATATCATTTACTTTGATTTTTGAAATCAAATACACAAGCTTCATTCTCTCTCACCTTTGGCAAGAACAAGATCAAAAATTATGGAAATTTTTGAGTGCTAGCACACACATCAAAGGAATCATATCAAGGTGTTAGGGAAACCTATTCTAAGAGCTTGGAATCCACAAAGCTTGGAGCTTGGACATCATTTCTTGGAGAAGCACCTTGGCCGAACCTAGTGGAAAATTTTGTTGTTTGACGTATCCTAAAGCTGATCAATGTAAGTGTGTTTCCGCCGCTCTTTTTTGATTATTCATTCACATTTCAATGCTTAATTTGATCTTGGGACTAATCTAGAAACCCAACAATGGTATCTATGAGTCAATTTGAGCATGAAATGAATTAGGGTAATATTTGGGTAAAATCAATTTGAGCATGATTTGATAAAATTGATTGATTGAGTATGCTTAAATGATGATGTATTGAAGTTGTATATGATCAATTTCATGAAATATTGATTGGATCAAAATTTTTCCCAATACTTAGCTTGGCCGAATGTTGACATTACCCTATGGTCATGGTATTTTTTATTTCTTAGATCATTGGATGACTTGAAACGATTGGGAAATGTTGATTTAAAATTCAATCAGATTGAAAACGAAATCGGACATAAAATACCCACTAATGCCGTGACTTATTGAGCATATAATGAGATGATTTTTGGTTCAAAAATGTTGGATATAAGTTGAACAAAAGAATACATAATTAATTGATTAAATTTGTATTTTGGAAATATTAATTTAGATAATTAATTTATGTATTACACTTTGGTTAATTGAATTATAAAATTTGGAATTTTAAAATTTGATTAATTGAGCTTGATTTTGAATTGGGCTTGTAATTGTTGTATTTGGTCATAATGGGCTTGGTTGGGCCAATTTGGTTTAGGCCAATTGGATTGGATCCAAATTGGGACTAAATCATTCCATTAAGTCCAAATATAACAAATTGGGCTTTAAAAGTTTAATTGGGCCTTATGGGCCGAAATTGGTTTCTTGACAAATGAGGGTGATTCCTTAATTGGGCTTGGTAATTGGGTTTGACCTATATTGACCAAAGCTCATGCCTTATGAAATCAATGAAAAGCCCATCGGACTTTAATTAAACAACATTGGATGTTAGTTGGGCTTTGAGACCCGATTAGATTAGATTTGGAATTTAAGTCATTAAAGCGCATTTAAAAGTGTAGTTATTTGATTTGGAATTAAATAAATAAATTAGTATTGAATACGAATTAAATTAGATTTAACGAGTAGTTCGATATAATTCAAGAATTCGTACTTTGAGTACTTATTCTTAAACGAGTTGGACTCGCGTAAAATCAAATCATTGTTTGAACATTGGATGATCACATAATTCAAAGATTAATTAATTGGATTAGATTGATTGAATTGCATGCTATGAATGAATATATGGATGTGTGAATGAATAACGTATATCAGATGGATATTAGAGGGAAAGAGCAATTTTGGAAATTGTTGTAAATTTAGAATTTATTAAATTGGACTTGCGTGTCCAGCCTTATCTCTCATTATTTCTTTGTATTCTCTTCTCACCTAATTCCCAATGTAATGAGGTTTCTATTATTATATTATGTAATTGGGTAAAAGTATAATAGTGCTAGCCAGAGAGAGGAAAGAGAGTGATTTGTTATAGGAACAATCTGTTAAATATCCATCCGCATATCGTTATTAATTTATTTTTCGCGCCTTATTATGCTTTTAGAATGCATGCTTAAGGGTATATGATGAGACCTTAACAAAGATAATTAATTGGTTGCCAATTACGCGAAAAACCCTCAAAATATATTAAGCGTTTTTCCTTCCATTGAGTGATTCTTACTCAAGATCTAAAGTTGACATTGGTTTGTTGGCCAAAGTCAAGACCTTTGTCAATTGCGAATGTGTTTGAATCATGAAGGCTTTGTTCCACATCGGTGTCTTGTCCAAGTTGTGATTTGTTGGCCAAAGTCAAGATGATTTATTGTCCATCGACATTGATTTCGAAGCTTTTCTTGTTAATGAGTCCCGCTTAACTGGAATCATTAAGCTTGTTGTGCCAAAGCCAAGGCTTAGTTGATTCAGAGGAAAAATGTTAGGCAAATATATTGGATATATTGGCATATATATTGTATATATGTTTCGGACTTGGATGTCCACCTACCGGATCTAGGAATTGGATGAGATCCAATTGATCTTCGAGATCTACCTAGTTAAATATCATACAGCTTGTTGGCCAAAGTCAAGGTTGTGTGTTATTTAACGGGATCCTAGCCCACTAGGAAATTGGGTTTCCCGAGTACTCGACGGAGGGTTAGAGGCTCGCCGAAAAATAGTGGGAGGCTAGTATTGAATTTGTAATTTCGTTCCGATACATAGTTTTACGCTCTTTCAAATTATTTCGTCAAAATTATTTTATTAGTTGGACTAATATAATGTTATTTTTCTTCTAATAGTTAGACTGTACCCATATAACGTTGATTAGATAGTTGGACTATCGTAATCAAGATGACGGGAAAGGGCAGTGTCCGAGACATTATCATGGGCGAAAATGTCTTCAAGGGCACGAACTTTTCGGATTGGGAAATGAATCTCAGGATAGTCCTGGGATCCGAGAGGCTGCTATATACTATAAAGAGTCCTCTTAGGCCTAAGCCTAGACCTGATCAGTTACTTGAGTTGGAGCTTTGGAAGACTCGCAGCGATGACAACTCTACTGCTTAGTCTATAATACTTGCTGCTATGACTCAGTATTTCCGTCGACAGAACAGGTACTTGGATCCCTATAACATGTTGGCGAGATTGCAAGATCTTCACCGATCTAACCGTAGATCGTAGAGATATGAGTTGCAGAAGAAGCTCTTCTGTTCACGTATGTCAGAAGGCATGTCTGTTGAGTCCCATATGGCACAGATGATTGATGACATCGACCAGCTGACTCAAATAGGGATAGTCTTTGAGGCTGAGACTTCCATAGATTTGATATTGCAGTCTCTCCCCGACACTTGGAGTGGGTTCATCATGAACTATAACATGATGAACCAAGATGATACTCTTGGAGAGTTGATGTCTATTATGAAGGAAGCTAAGAATGAGCTTCTCAAGGGCAAGAAGCACGAGGCGCACTTTGTTTCAACATCTCAGTCTCCCAAGGCTTGGCCTAAGACGACTGGTGGTGTTAAAAAGAAGAAGCATAAGAAGAAGGGCAAGGGCAAAACGACAAAGGGTTCAGGGAAACCCAAGGACAAATCTCAGGATGTATGCCTCCAGTGCGGCAAGCGGGGTTACTGGAAGCGTGACTGCCACGAGTACAAAGGCACTACAGAAGGAGATTAAAGCGGGCAAGAGAGCGGCTTCAGGTATGTTTGTTATTGAATAAACATGACTACTTCTAGTTTAAAAAATTGGATTTTTGATTATGGTTGTGGTACTCACATACGTACTGATGTGCAGGATCTGCGGATTAGTAGGAGACTGGCCTCAGAGGAGATTGATCTACGCGTCGGAAATGGGACACCAGTTGCCGTTTTGGCCGTTGGCACTTTTGTTTTGGAACTGCCATCGGGGCATGTACTTGAACTAACATACTGTTATTATGTACCTAGTTTGACTAGGAATATTATTTCTGTATCTATGTTAACCCAATGTGGGTATACTTTTGTATTGAAACACAGGTGTTTTATGTATAAAAATGATGTAGAAATTTGCACTGCTGTTGCAAATAATGGTCTTTATATTTTGAATATAAATCAATCTCAAACATAAAATTTAACAAACAAAAGGCTTAAAATGAGTAACAAAGATGAAACTTATATGTGGCATTGTCGTCTGGGACACATAAACAAGACTCGCATATCCACGCTTTTGAAGAGTGGGTACTTGGACAGATTTGATCCCAATTCATATGACGTCTGCGAATCTTGCTTATTAGGCAAAATGCTTAAATCACCTTTTAGCAGTAAAGGTGAACGCGCCACCGAACTGTTAGCCCTTATTCATAGGGACGTTTGTGGGCCCATGTCTAGCCAGGCTAGAGGTGGATACGAATACTTCGTAACCTTTACGGATGATGCATCACATTATGGTTATGTGTATCTAATGAGACACAAGTCGGAAACCTTTGAGAAATTCAAAGAGTTTCGACACGAAGTAGAAAAATAGACCGATAAGAGTATAAAGACAATACGGTCGGATCGTGGTGGCGAATACTTAAGCAATGAGTTTCTAGATTACTTGAAATAATATGGTATTCTTTCACAGTGGACTCCTCCTGGAACACCGCAATTAAACGGTGTGTCCGAACGGAGAAATCGAACTTTGTTGGACATGGTAAGGTCTCTGATGAGTCGCACAGAGCTACCTATTTCCTTTTGGGGATATGCATTAAACAATGCAATTCTTATTTTGAATAAGGTTCCGTCAAAGTCTGTTCAACAGACTCCGTATGAGATATGGACAGGAAAGAAACCGGGTTTCTCATTCCTGAAGATTTGGGGTTGCTGGGCATACGTCAAACGTTTAGAAGGTACCAAACTTGAACCCAAATCGGATAAATACCTATTCATAGGATATCCTAGGGAAACCAATTACTTCTATCACCCACAAGAGAACAAAGTATTTGTTACTCTACATGCGATTTTCCTTGAGAAGGAATTCCTAAATGTAGTGATAAGTGGGAGGAAAGTAGAACTCGATGAAAATCGGAGTGATACTGTTACTGGCACTGAATTCTTAACGGAACAAGAATAGTCCATCCAGGATGAGACTGTACCACAATCTTCGATTACACAAGGACCGCGTAGGTCGGAGAGAGTCAGGAAACAACCTGAAAGGTATGATTTTCTGATCTCACCTCATGTAGATATTAATCTCATTGAGGATAACGAACCGACTACGTATAAGGAAGCGATACAAGATATCGATTCCGTATTATGGTAAAAGGCTATGAAGTCCGAGATAGATTCCATGTACACCAACCAAGTTTGGACACTAGTTGATGCACCAGAAGGCGTTAAGCCTATTGGTTGCAAATGGGTCTTCAAGAAGAAGACCGACATGGATGGCAACTTACAAACGTACAAAGCTAGGCTTGTAGCAAAGGGGTATCGTCAACGACATAGTGTCGATCACGACGAAACTTTCTCACCCGTTGCCATGATTAAATCCATTCGGATAATGCTTGCTATTGCTGCATATTTCGATTACGAGATATAGAAGATGGACGTTAAAACCGCTTTCCTTAACGGAAACCTTTTGGAGGATGTTTACATGCAACAGTCTGATGGTTTTATCGTGCATAGACTTGCAAACAAGGTTTGTAAGTTAAATCGATCCATTTATGGATTGAAGCAAGCATCGCGGTCATGAAACCAATGTTTTGACGAGATCATAAAAGAATATGATTTCATTCAAAACGAAAATGATCCTTGTGTATATAAGAAGATTAGTGGGAGAGCAATGACATTTATTGTCCTTTATATTGATGATGTATTACTTATTGGCAATGACATTCCCATGTTAACGTCGGTGAAAGCTTGGCTTTCATTAAAATTCTCCATGAAAGATCTGGGAGAAGCAGCATTTATTCTAGGAATAAAGATCTAACGAGATAGATTTAGAAAGCTGCTTGGACTCTCCCAGAGTACATACATTGACAAAGTGTTGAAGAGATTCAACATGAATCAGTCCAAGAGGGGACTGTTACCAGTGTCACATGGTGTCTATCTATCTAAGGACATGTGTTCTAAAACTCAAGATGAGAGAGACAACATGAGTCGAATACCGTTCGTCTCGGTAGTCGGATCGATCATGTATGCAATGATATATACGCGACCTGATGTCTCCTATGTTTTGAGCATGTGTAGTCGCTATCAGGCTGATCATGGTGAAGGTCACTGAATGACGGTAAAGAATATCTTTAAGTATCTTAGATGAACTAAGGATGCTTTCTTAATCTATGGAGATGGAGAACTTGTGGTAACTGGGTATACCAATGCAAGTTTCTAAACCGACAAAGATGACTGCAAGTCGTAATCCGGGTACATATTTTGTTTGAATAACGGATCAGTAAGTTGGAAATCTTCCCAGCAAGAGACTGTTGCTGATTCAACAACTGAAACAGAGTATATTACTGCAGCCGAAGTAGCAAAATAGGCAGTTTGGATCCGAAAATTCCTAATTGGTTTAGGAGTAGTTCCGTTAGCAGCTGAGCCTGTTCCATTATATTGTGACAATAACGGGGCTATAGCGCAGGCTCAGGAACCGTGGTCTTATCAACGATCCAAGCATGTTCTTCGACGTTTCCATCTGATACGTGAGATCATACATCATGGCGATGTGAAGGTCGAGAAGGTCGCATCAGATGACAACATTATAGATCCGCTGACAAAAGTTATTCCTCAGCAAAAGTTTGAGCGACATGTACATAGTTCAGGTATTAGATGCTTGAGTGACTAGCTATAGGCCAAGTGGGAGATTGTTGGACAGTTATGACCCATAGCGTCACTGTTTGTAAAAGTTATTGTGTTTTTGTACAAAATTAACTATGTAGCAATGAAATTGCCTTTTACCGTTTTGTAATTTATTTACTTTGATATATAAATGGTAAGAGTCCTTATGATTAGTTCCGGATTGAGATGATATGTGACAGTATTAATCCATAAAGGTTTAATCATTAAATATCACTAGTCGTAGTATTATCGAGATAGGATATCGATAATGCGGAATAGACTAGTATTGCACTTGTGCACGTTGTGAGGGCATAACGATATAGTTCTCATATATTTAAGTATTGGATACTTATGCAAGTGCGATAGGAGGTTGTGTTTTACCGATGGTACGAAAAACAACTTCACTCTGGATAGACCCCCACAGAATCCCATTGGTAGTATGTCTATGTGTCTATGGGAGTCCACTTCAAGATAGGTGTATTTGGTCTTAACCTGAGACTTGCATCGCTAGTAATTACGACAATCGATATGCTTTGGTTTTGGTTGTCTAGGACTTTAACAGGTTCTGCGTATGCCTCTTCTGGGTTTGTTTAGAATCGTAGTGTATTGGGTGTGATGTCAAGACAGAAGTATCACTTCAGACATATGGAGATGATGATCACGCAGGGATTTATAACTAGTTCACTATTGTGTTGCAACCATCGAAATAATATGACAAGGTCAGGATTATCCAATTCAAAGAGACTAATTGCTTGATATCCGATATGTGCTTCGTACGAGGCAGACACAATTCCAGCCCTAGGCCTTACACGTGAACATCCGATACTGGATAGCTATACACAATACTACGGTATACTACGTCCGATATAGATCGTATATTCCATTAAGAATATTTCTAGAGAATTAGGTAGGCATGGCGCTTTGCTCGAAGCCAACCTTCTCTCGTAAATCGGTAAAAACGTAGTACTAGGTACGTACGTGTTCGGATAGTCGGACCGGATTTACTGTCAATATATCCAGGGATCTCTTGGGTCGTTTCTCGAAGATTCACCGATGACATATGATTCGAGCATAATTAATCTGAGATTATTTGCGGAGAGACTTTATCTTGGATCAAGTACTATTTGAAGAGAGAGAAAGATTAATTTGGAATTAATCGATAAAATAATATATTTGATATATTAAACGAAATTAGATTTCGATACGGAATTAAAATTAGATCTTAATTCGGGAAAACGAGTTAATTTAGAATTAATTCGTTAGCGACGTGAATAGTAATTTTGCTAGGTATAATTATTTAATTAAATTCGATTTTTGTTACGTCGCGACGAAAGTTTGTTAGTTCACAATTAGCGAACCCGAGCCCGGGAGTGTTTGAGGGCCCACTCGCATTGGGAATCAAGTGGGGCCCACATGTCATTTCACTTGTCACCTTAAGTTACTTTTGGTTGATGGGTTTAGATGAAGTTGTTGGTGACTTCTTTTAC
Source organism: Zanthoxylum bungeanum (assembly GCA_019454045.1). Lineage (NCBI taxonomy): Eukaryota > Viridiplantae > Streptophyta > Magnoliopsida > Sapindales > Rutaceae > Zanthoxylum > Zanthoxylum bungeanum. The sequence goes on from SKCR01036175.1 coordinate 93,863, forward strand.
ACTCTTTTTGAAAGCTTTGAATGACTATTACCAAATCCACTTTTGGTATATCATTTTCTTTGATTTTTGAAATAAAATACACAAGCTTCATTCTCTCTCACCATTGCCGAAAATAGCAAGCTTTTTCCTCTCTCTCTTTGTTCTTCATTTGACAAAAAATTGGCAAGAATAAGATCAAAAATTGTGGAAATTTTTGAGTGCTAGCACACACATCAAAGGAATCATATCAAGGTGTTAGGGAAACCTATTCTAAGAGCTTGGAATCCACATAAAGCTTGGAGCTTGGACATCATTTCTTGGAGAAGCACCTTGGCCGAACCTAGTGGAAAATTTTATTGTTTGACTCATCCTAAAGCCGATCAATATAAGTGTGTTTTCGACACTTTTTTTGATTATTCATTCACATTTCAATGCTTAATTTGATCTTGGGACTAATCTAGAAACCCAACAACTGCTTTTCTCAATGAGATTACAATTGACAGCTTGTCCATGAAACAGCCCGAAGCTCCTGATGATCAGCTTGCATATAAAGGGCCTGAATTCAATCATTTGTATGAAAACTTATAAAAGGTCTTCCCTAGACGTTCGAAGGTTAGAGTGGAGCTGCACATGAAGGGAATAAATGATGAATAAGCGCATCACCAAATGGAGCATCATAAAAAAAATATAAATAAATAAAAAGAAACGGTGAACCAACCAATACCGAAACTAGAAAATAAATAATTCCAAAAACAGTCCCAAACAGCAGCAGAAAATACAGGAAAACAGTGGGTGAAAATAGAGAAAACAGCCAGTGGAAATAGCGAACTAGTGAAAACAGTGGAAACATTAACCCTTATGGCGACGTCCCAACGCACTCCCGAGAAGTGACTTAAAAGTAAAACCTGAGGGCACCCTTTATTATGTTTTATTTTGTCGTACTGGAAACGGCATGCTCGGTTGGACGTGAAATACGTCCAACTGGGCATGCGAAGTCCTACATTGAAAACGGCCAAATTCGTTGGTCACATATTTATCATTCCACATTTATTTTGTGTTATTTATTTTCCTTGTTATTTTTCATATTTGTCTCTTTGGTTATTTATTGTTATACGCATTATCATATTTCATGTATGTCAATATTGGGTTAATGATTGTGCTGTGTTAATGCTTGATGTTGCCTCTCGTGGTATATCAGATGGAAACCCAGACATAAATTCCGTAGCCGAATCCGAATGGACGATAATGCGGTCTGTATTTGGGATACAACGCCATGTACCACTCGGAAAATACTCGCATAAGCCTGATTAACATCCTTTTATTTGCTATTTATTCATCGATGTTTTTCCGCCTTTGATTATTTATTATTTTCATTTCTGCATCTTGTACTCTTTAATTTAATATGCTTCCATTGTTTATATTAATATTTATAGGTATGCGAATTCATGTGTCAATTTGAATTATCTTGTATGTGTTGCATAAGGCGTGGTTATACTATTGCATAAATCCTTTAATTACAATTGACATAAGTAAGGGACCATTACGAACCCAACGATTTAAGGTCTTACCTTGCGATGGGTGAGTGAGGCCTTAAATTATTTCCTAGTTCACACTGGGTGGCGACTCCTTTATTCTCCGGTTTAGTCCCCCGAGGGCTATTCCGTACTCCCGACCGGGCCGCGAGCCTGGGCAGCGTCGCCCATTTCTGTACCGTGTCTACAAATATCTCTTTAGCAATAATTGATAATACATGATATACATTTTGATTTCAGTTCCACCATTCAATAATTTGAAAATTTTTACTAACTAAATGTTAGTGTTCCTAGAACATGCCAAGGATCTAATACGACATGATTAAGTGTGAATTTAATCTAAAAGTTACGGAATGACTTACAAAGATTGGATATGAATTTCAAAAATTTGTGTGTTGATTTTGAAGCTCCAAGCATTGTATGTTGAATCCAACTCTAGGATGAGTTTCCTTATCACCTTTGTTAACTCCTTAAATGCTAGCTTTGATTAGTTTTGAAACAAAGTCAAAGAGAGAAGAGGTTGTGTTGTGTGTCTTGGAAGAGAGAGAGAGTTTTGGGTAAAGGCTTTCATTTTTTACCAAAACTTGGTAGTTGGGGTATTTGTTTCACAAAACTAAAACCAAGAGGTTGAAAAGCAAGTGGTAATGGCTTAAATGCCAACCACTCTCTCAACCACCACTTCACATGTGTGAAGTGGGCCCCATCTCAGTCTGCTATGAGGAAGTACAAGTAGATGAGCCAATCATAACCTCTGAACCAACAAAGCAAGATGAGAGCTTTAAATAGACATAGTAAATGATGTCATTCAAGATGCATTTACTCTTGAATCTCTGGCAATCTTAAAGCGTGTATCACTTAAATGTCTGATAAAGAGCTAAATAAAGAAATTCGAAGGTGCATCCATGGGGAAGTGGTGGAATAATGAGTTAGGCAAAAGTAGCAATGTGAGCCTATTGAAAATCTTTTGACACTAGAGCACACATCACAACATAGGGAAGCTGACATCATAGATACCATCCATAAACTTGACAGAATGACACAAAAGGTTGAAGAATATAGCATGGGCACTGAATGGAAAAGATTTCTATTTGCCGCCTCATTTTTGGAAGAGACACTTGAAGACTAATGCCCATGACACTATCCTACCTAGGACATCTAAAGCCACATTGAAGCCTATTTAAAGATCTTTAGAGAACATCAAATTGAAAACGTTAAACTTAGTGATAGCGGGGAGACAACCCACGTATTTATTTTTTGTTTTCTTTACTTTCGTTTTATTTTATTTACGTGTGTAATAGTTTGCATGTTTATTTATGTATGTACTAGTGTAACCCATACACACCACGTATCCAAATTCAAACCAACCGAAGCCTAATAAACTCTATACATGGTAGTGTTGCTCCTCACTTTTTTTTTTTTATTTTTACGCTCATCTTAAATTAAGGACAATACAAGTTTTAAGTTTGGGGGTATGTGTATGTTATTATTAGTCATGGTTTTTATTTATTAAAAAAAAAAATCAATTTTTTTAGTCATAGGTATGAAGTTTAAGTCTAATGATGAGTTCATTTGCTTTAAGATGAAATCTTAAAAACGATAAGTATCCAATTGAATTTTATCTGATACCTTGAGTATGTGATACAGATTAGACTCCTAAGAACTTAAAAGTAGGTTTCTAACAGTAGGAACCTAGGTAGTTGACAAAGTGACTAGTTGAGGAAATTATTTGAAGATGAATGACTGTTTGCTTAGATATTTATCTCTGAACCCTAGGTAGTTGACAAAGTCACTTAAATGTAGTTCATTTGCTTAGATATTTTTCAGTATGAACCTAGGTAGTTGACAAAGTCACTTAAATGTCTTATATATGGTATGATTAGAGGAAAAAAAGAAAGAAAGATCTTTTGAAAATTTTTTTTTAAAATAATAGACAAAATATTTTTTTTAAAAAAAAAGATAAAACCTTTTATAACCGATACAATGAAGAGACCCATGGACTAGTGTTAGGAAAATTATAAAGAGAAATGCTACCTTAAAAGGTAGGTGAGTCAAAAGATTAAGAGAAAGAGAAGTTATACTATATCGAGCTTAATAGGCAAATAAATAGTATTTTTGAGATATTTAGATTGGTTAGACCCATCGGATCCCAATTTTTGAGACGAAATTACCAAGTTAGCTTATTTAAGATTTGAGCTGTGACCGAACCCATACACACACATATCGTGAGCTTGGCTTAAATGACTTATTCAAGAACTTGGATTTAAATTACGTTAGGTACTTTGAAGGCTCTTTGATTTTATTGGTAGGCATTCTTTGACGACAATATTATGTGTAACTACCAAGACTGTTTTATGTGGTTTTTTTTATTTTATTTTTAATGATTGTATGTGCATGTTGAATGACATTTGTGTTTCATCGTTGTAAGCCCTCACGAGACTATAACTCAGCCACTATGGCTATCTAGGGGGTAAATGCTTGTTTCATACGCTAAATGAAATCGTAATCCTTACGAAAGTGGCTTAGGTTAATTTATTTTTAGTTTGTTTATTTCATTTTAATTTTTTTTTTGTTCTAGGACTAGCAAAATATTAAGTTTGTGGGTCTGATGAGCAGTCAATATACATATATTTCATGTCCATCATTCTTAATATTTTGTGTGATTTCAAGATTTATGAGCGTTTTGATGCATTTCAGATGTATTTTATAGGTTAAAATAATATCAAGACTCAATGGATTCAACTAGGGATGAAAATGGTAAATACATAGCAAAATGAGATATATTTCAGGGTCAAAACGCACGTCTCGATGCGCTGAATAACAAAATCCATGCATAATGTTACCGTGACAAATTGACGCGTAGCGACGCCCATGAAGGAGCATCGTGATGTGTTCCAAAGAAGCAATAGGAAGTCGCGACACGAAAAATGCAGCCAAAATTCGTCATGCATCTGATTTTTAATGAGGAAAGACCCCACAGACCTCCTATATAAACACTAGTTCGTCCAAGACCTAACAAAACCCCATAACACAATTTTGGAGTCTCAAAGCATATAAGAACACCTACAGTAAGATAAAGACGAGTGCTTCAACTGGTGCTGGATTTTGAAGACGAAAACTGCAAACGAAAATTGTTTCTTCATTTTTCTCTCTAATATATCTTTTATGAGTCATTTTTTATACATCTATGATTAACTTATTTTTATAAATATCATGAGAGTAGCTAAATCATTCATTTATGGTTGTAATGAATCTTAAGCATGTTTAATTAATTTAGTTATATTTTTATTCTTTTAGTTTGTTATTTATTATTTATTATTCTCCGTATTCGATGCTTATTTTATTTGTTTGGCCAATAATAAAATAATTTTGATAAATCCTGACGAACTCGTGAAATTTTATAAAAAAATCTCACGAGTTATAAAATAGTTTTGATAAATCCTTAAATATTTTTTTATAAAAAAATTCCTATTAATACACACAGTAAATTACAAATATGCGTGAGATTTTATTTCGTGAAAATGAAAATGAGTTACCGCTCAATCATTTTTTTAAGGTTGGTTAAGTATAATGTTCTGTTTAATTGGCGTTAAAACGTTCGTCAAACGTATATTTTAACGTTAGGGTTAATTTTTTTAAAATCATAATCTCATCTTATTTTATATTTTAATATTTATTACATAATTTATAAATTAATTTATATTTTTATTTCAATATTTTAAATCAAATATACCCTGAAATCTATTAATTAGGTCTATATCCTTTGTTTATTTCAAAACGATAATACATGTTGAATGTAGTAAAAAGGTGTCTGTCATCTCTGACAGGTATGCCATGCTCTTGTCTAATCAGCAATTCTTATATATATATATATATAAAATTAATAGTAGGAGTGGAATAAACAAACATATTGGTTTGATTTTTTTTGTTTGTAGTGAGTGGGAATGCGAAAGGATTTGGATTTGATGTTAAATTTAGACTGATTTATTTAATAAATTGTATATTATAATTATTTATAGATAATCAAATTTAATAATACATTTTTATTAAAATATGTGTGATATTTTATAAAAAAAATTAAAATAATTTTATTTAATATCGGATTTAAATTCAAAATGTAAAGAATGCTAACAAAGAAATGATGCAAATCCTCACTTTCGAAAGTACACCTTCCCATTTCCATCCTGTACTATATAGCTTTCACCGTTTGTGGTCCTGCTCCCGCAGGTGGTATATCATGTACGGGGTATATATGTAATCTCTCTCCAGCAGGCGGGCCTCGTATAGTTGTGGGACCCGCCTGCTGTGGGAGAGATGTCATATACCCGACACATGTTATAATTTTCGCTACTCCCGCCGCATTTATGGTGTGTTTATATATTTATAATCGAAATAAGATAGAATTCAAATAAAATGGAATCAGAATAAATTGAAATGAGAATGATAAATTGAAATCAGAATAAATTTTTTACTTAATTGTAGAAATCAGAATCAAAATGAAGTAATATTACCATTGCTTTGTTTGCTTATTAATAATCGAAATGAATTGTTGAAAGTTACAAATTACCGTTAGTTATAATTATATATTAATTTATTATATATTATAATTTTAATGTATTAAATTACTATATATTAATTATTCTTTTATTAAATTATTATTTTATTAAAAAATTAAATATCATATTATTATTATTTTAATTAATTTGATCTATTATTTATTATTTAAGTATTAATTATTTATTACTTTATTAATTAATTATTAATGTATTAAATTAATAAATATTAAAAAATTATTTTATTACAATGTTAAATATTATTTATTCTTAAATTATTTATAAATTAAGTATTAATTAAGTATCACTTTATTAATTAATTATTAATGTATTAAATTACTAAATATTAATTTATTCTTTTATTAAATTAATTATTTTATTACAATAGTAAATATTATTCTATTATTAATTATTGATTATTAATACATTTTATTGATTATTTATATATTAATATTAAATAATTATCTTATGGGTCATATTGTAATTTCTCATCAATAATGAGAATGGATTCATATTCTCATGGTGCTGGTGGGAATGAGACTCTCATTATTCATTCACAAATGTGTGGGCCCACTCCCACTCCCATTCTCATTTTCATTTTTATTAAATTTTAGAAAGTAAACAAACTTAATGGAAATGATTTACACTCATTCATTTTCATTGCTCTCAAGTAAACACACCATCAAAGTTGCATCAATTGGTCTTTTAATATGTTTAAATCTATTTACTTTAATCCAATGTTTTAAAAACTAGATTGGAATCAGTGATCCAAAGGTTCAATAGGTCACTAGTTCGACCGAGTAAATTAGGTTTGATCACTGTTTGATTTCGAAACTGAACCGCGGTCAAACTGACAATTTCGATTCCTAACGAAGAAAGAGCAGAAACCGAACTGTACATTATACGGTTCAGAACCGATTCAAGAACCAGAATCAAAACCGATTCAAGAACATGAATTGGTTCAAGAAACAAAATCGGTTCTTAGACCGAATTACAACTAAGGATTTGACAAAATTTATTTTATTGTATACATAATTTATTTTATTGATATATGAATTAATAATCTCGTTATATATCAATGACTAAATTATTAGCCCTTTATAAAATATGACACTAGTGTTAAACATTCACGAACTTGTTTTAGTTAAACAAATGCATAGGATAATGATAATCGTAATTTAGTAATATGGTAATATTCATATAATCACAATACACAATATTAAGTTAAATATTTCTGGAAAAAAAAAAAAATAACAATTCCTTGATAAAATAATTTTTTATTAATTAAATTATAAATTAATAAATATTAATTTAAATATTTTCTTGATTAATTAATAAATTTTATCGGTTCTGCGATTCGATCCTTAAGGTTTGGTTCTTAAGGTTTGATTTCGGTTCTTAAATTTGAAAGAACCGGAACCGACCCAGTAATTTGACTGGTTCAGTTTCGGTTCTGACCCGCTCCGGTTCGCAGTTCAGTTCTTGGATGAATCATGTTCAAAAAATCGATAAAATTGACTTCTATAATATATAATTTTAATTAATTAAAAATTATAAAAAATATTTTTTTTAAAAAAAAAATTTAACCAGTCCGATCTGATTCATAATTTTTGACCGATTTTTTGGACCGATTTTTTTTTTTAAATCTTTGACCGGACTGGACTCATAGCTGGTTCCCGGTTTGATTGGTTGAACCAGCCAGTCCAATCCGATGTTTTAAAACATTGCTTTACTAAAAAAAATTATATGTAATTTTCTAATTTAGAGAATATTAAACGTATAGAAATGGTTGGTTATCGATATATACATATTTACCATCCTTTAGTGTTCAAGTGTTATTTGTATAATTTTTCATGTTTTTGTATTTATTTTGCAGCTTCGGAACGACGTCTTCTTGTATCCTCCAATGTAATTTGGTTCATTTTGAAATCCCTATTTAAAGAAATGGACAACTAGGGTTTGAGGGAGATAAAAATTAAGAGAAATACGCCTCTTTTAGAGGCAAAAAACTCTCAACACAAGAAAAGTCGTGGACATCAACAATCTCAAGAATTAAAGGGAGGAAGAAAAGATTAAAGATTGGGGATTTGCAACCCTTAAACATTAGTTTTCTCTAACTGCATTATTAGTTTCTTTATACTTTTGTTGTATATGATGTTCAAATATTTCTTCAATACCATGAACTAAACCACGGTATTATTAGGATTTCAATTGGAAAGTGATATTTACGCTTATTTAATCGAATTTCTCTTTATAGTTGTTTATTTTAATCTTGTTCTTCATTCTTCCTCATGTTTAGCTACCATTAGGGTTGATTGGGTAACCATAATAAATGTTTAAACATAGATAAAATAACATATGATGTAATTCATTAGTTGGAATTCCGTAATGGGACGGGAATAAACCTACATGACATGTCTAACCCGAATTAGAATTGAAGCTTAAAGAATTCGCTTTATCTTAGTTGACATAGGATTATGGTTGGTTAGTTTAGGCAAATATGTTTACTCGAGGCTCATAAGAGACTTGTGAATAATTTCATTGATTAACTAGAAAGAAATGAGAGAGATTTAAGCGGATGGTGTGGGGAAGTTGTGATCATTGTTTTAAAAATCGGATTAGTGATTTAACCAGTGATATAAAAGATTTAATGGGTTACTAATTCGACCGGTTGAACAATTCTAGTTGAATAGGCTAACGTCATAAATAATTTTATTTAATTTAAAATTAGAAAAAAATATATAAAATACAATCATTAATTCTAACAATTTTTAAACATCAAAATAAAATGATATGGACTAAAAAAATGATTAGCAACCCTCTTAATTTTATTTTTTTTTTTTTACAAAAACTCCAAATCTGTTCAACGATTTTGGCTGATTTTACAGACCGATTTTTACGGATTTTCCATACCAAACTCATGCCGGTTCTAGATTAAACCGACTGATTCGGTCCAGTTACGAAAACTCGAGTTGTGATCCTAGTCTTATCTTTTATTGGTAATCTTATGTTAATATTTACTATTTACTTTTGATTTAGACTAATTAGCTTTCATTCTACATTTATTTTTAAAATCATTAGTCTAAATAAAATTATGGTTGGGATAATTAATAATTGATAAGCATAACAATTCTTCATTGGATTGATATATATATATTTTAATATTGTTTATGCAACACGTGCATTTACTTTTATATATATATATGAGAATTCTCAGATCCGAATATGGTAATGTTGCTTTATTATTATGCGTATTATAAAAACTCCGCATGATCTGTACCCAAGCCGGTGTGTGTGTGTGTATATATATATATATAGAACTCCAAAATGTTACAGTTTATGCTCCAAATTCAACAATAGAATTTTCTATCAATAATTTTGTATTTTTAAAACTCCAAAATGTTCAGTTTATGCTCCAAAATCAACAATAGAAGTTTTCTATAAATAATTCTGTATGATGATTCAATTTGCCCCATTTCTCTGTTCAGCTACATGTTGATATTATGCATCAATAATTTCAAATTCTAGATTTCAAATATCTTTGTAGTTAGTGCGTGTTGTGTGTAGAGATGGCAGCGTGTAGGGTTTGTTGCGAGTTTGTCATTATCAAATCCGCACCTCCATATGTAAATAAATTATCCCGCACTATATTTGCTGCGGATTTTAATTTTCATTACTAAACCCGCACCCGCAATATATTTGCTGCGGATTTTAATTTTCATTACCGAACCCGCACCCGCACCCGCCCCGCACCCGCATATAAAAATAAATTATCAACCCGCACTGGTACCCAACGGATTTTTTACGGGTTTTTAAAATATTGAATTCTCTTATGCCCTTAATAATACAATCTTTTTAATTAAATATTGATATTTTTTCATAACATATAAAAAAGAAAGTATTTGATTGTTTACAAATAAGGACATATAAATAAAAATTAAAAATATTTGTCAAATTCATATCATCACAATTACATCCATGAATCACTAGTTGAATATCTTTCATTATGTTAAATTCATATCATCAAAATTATTGAACAATGACCGGAAGCAATTCAAAAATTTTAAGAGAGAGTAATTCAAAAATTGTAAGTGAGTGAATCATTTTATATGATTGATTTTTTTGCCCTAAAAATATAAAACAAACAATTAAGCTTGCGGGTAACGGATACCCGCAGCAGGTATCCCCTGATTTTGTTTAATTACCAAACCCGCATCGGGTTCTGTTTTAAATTACCAAACCCGTGAATCCTACCCATTACAGATAGATTTTTATGGATTTACAGATTTATAGGTGAAATTCACATCCCTAATTGTGTGGGTAAAAAAGCAGAATCATTTTTTTTGGTACAAATGGCAATATTCCATTATATGACTTTTAGTGCCTAAAACTCAACTGTTACACATCATACAATGGCATTGCATACATACTTTTTTTTTTTATGAGTTAAAATAAGTTTCACTAAAATTTTGGAATAATTTTTCTATGATAATCTATCTATATATTATATAAAAAATTAAGAAATAACTTCATTTTAAACTGTCTACACAGACATCTTTATCTTTAAGGTTGTCCACATAAGTACATATAAATTATTGTTAATATTTAAAATGAATTATTAATTTATAACTTTGCACATTCTTCCTCCAAATTTTTCGTTTTCCCAACTTATTAATTATTTAAAATACAGTAATTAAATTATATCATTTCAAATGGGTTATTAATATTTCAACTTTTTATATTGTTCAATATGAAATGTTTCAATTTTCAAACTCTTTCAGACTATTTGTTTTCTTCTATTATTAATGATTGAAAATTTATTAATTAAACATATATTTATTTTAAATGAATAATTAATGTATAATTTTTCACATTTTTCATTAACTCTCACTTATTTATTAGTAGAAATTCAAGAGTCTAAGTTTTATTAAGTTAACTATAAAAATGTACCTAAACTAGCTAAATCTATACTTGCACTAAAAAAATTATTCTCCATCAATAAAAAAGTTATAAAATAGAATAAGTCAGAAGTCATATTTGTTAATTTAAAAGAATGATAAGAAATTGCATTGTCTAGACAACTATAATTAAATGTATGATATTAATTAATTAATTATTTTTTTATATTTGATATATATCATATTTGTTTTTAATAATAAGACGAGAAGTGCATCGCGTAGGTTATCTACTAGTATATTTAACTACTGAACTACGTCATTCGTAGAATGCGCCAATGTTTGCACATGTAGACCTGACCACGGTTCAGGTTTGGAACCAAAATCGAACTGAAACTGGATTTGTTGTTCGGTTGAGTTCTACTCTAACCAAACCGAATAGAACTGGACTGCTTCGGTTGGAACCGTTGGGCTAGGCAGTTGGGAACAATAGCTCTCTATTGACTTTAATTTGTTTATTTTTTTGTAAAATATAATTACTAAATTACCCTTAATAATTTTAATAAAATGACTAGTTTTAGGGACAATTTAGGTATCATAAAATTATCCCAAAGTGTATAAATAGCGGTCATTCTTCAATTTTCAACACACTAATTCTCAATTATCTCAATTTCTTTAATTCTCTCATTCTCAATTCTCTCATCTTTAATTACTCCTATTGATTTAATTTTACAATTCCTCAATATTAATAAAAAATGGCAAGCTCATCTGAGAACACCATGTTCAATGTGCTAATCCAAGAGAGCGGCCTAAGTATCGGTACACGGAGAAGAGAAGTTAAGTCTTCATCTTTTGATATTTTCAAAATTCATTTTCATTTAGTCAAGACTGAAAATGAAAGTCGAAGAGCAATATACAACTATTGTGGTGTATCTTACAAATTTACCGGCGGCTATGGCAATATGAACAAACGGTTGGATAGACATCATGCCGTTGAAATTGGACTTGATACAACATAAACTCAAATGGATGGATATTAACATGTTCAACATATAACACTTTTGCCTAGCCAATGAGATATTTGTGAAAAAAATTTAGAACTTTTAAAATTTTTTAATGATGCTACAAATATTTTAGTGGAGTTTATTATCCAATAATAAATTTATTTCTGGTTAAATATTTGAATATTGTTGGTACTTTATATGAGCACGCTGATAGTTCAAATATTAATGATATTATTTTAATTGAAGCTATTACTGCGATGAAGAGAAAATAATTGACTTATTTTAAAGACATTTTATTCCTTTATCTTATTGCCATAGTTTTTTATCCTAAATTTAAATTAGAAAATTTGAATAGTGGCTTACAAACTTGTTATAGATTTTTAGGAATAGATGATGAAATTAATATTAGAAAAATAATAGGTGGAATAAAAATTGATTTAATAGATTTATTTAATGATTATATCAGTAGATCTAACTTGCAATCATCATGAAAATCTAATAGAAAACTCGTAATACATTCAAGACTTAGCATAGGTGATCGTTCGTTACTACAACAAAATAAAAAACAGAGGGATAGCACGACTAATAACCCAAAATTAGATAATTATTTATCTACCAATTTCGAATTCCCTCCTGAAAGTTTACTAAGTAAAAATTTTCAAGTACTTGACTGGTAGAACCGACATCAAGATATATATCATATCTTTATCAATTATTGCTAAAGACGTACTGACAGCACCTGTTTCCACCATTGCAGTTGACCAAGCCTTGAGCTTCGTAGACAATATTTTCGAAGCGAGACAATCTTCATTAAATGCAATCACTTTAGAAACAATAACACGTGTGGATGATTGGACCTGAGCTAAGGCCACAAGAAGATGCCCCCGATGACTTTGAATATTTATTCGACAATGCTTCTGCAAGTGCAAACGGAACGAGTACTGAATGATCAATTGACCGGCGTAATCACACACGTATAACGCAAACACACGTATCGTCAAGTAGTATAAAATGTATCGATCCTACGAGGACTTAATACCTAAGCTATTAATTTATGAATCCAAATATTTACGAGTATCTAATAGATTGGTTGTTTGATTGGATGGTGACTTTAAACTAAAACAAGTAAATAAAATAGTGTGAAAGTGAATTAAAGGTAAAATCAATATTATTAAACTATCTAGGACTGTGAATCCTTCTAATATCTTTTAAAGATGAAGTGGTTATATCATGTTTGTGTAATATATTGGTATACTAATCTGGAGCACGAAATTATGCAAAAGCCTCTGTCGATGGTCAGATGCAAATACCCAGTGTAACCCAATTAATCATATGTCTATGTTAACCAAGTTACCTGAATTCATTAAGATTAGGTTCCAATTGTGGCTACCCTTGCCCGACACGTATATGTCTATCCTGAAAGGAAATCTATTAAGGGTTATCTATCCTTAAGAAAGATAGTAGACGATTAAGTTTAAGGCTGAAACCTAAAATTCATTCGTCAAGTTTATTTTAAGTTTACCACATCAATCTTATTAATGGCAATTAACAAGAAGCATTAAGCTTAAGAGTTAATAAATAAACCTTTGTATTACCCAAGACATGATATAACCCTTTATAAACCGGTGATATTGGAATTCATCACACCCCTAAATAATATGTTTAGTTACAAAACATACTTAGGATTATTAAACACTTAAATAAACAAAACATCATAAAAAATAACTTGGAGATAAATAAAAGTAAAATTACAATAATGAAAGAAAATGGTGGGATTAGAGGATTCACTTTTAATATTTCAAAATTAGAAATCTCCCTTATTGTCAATATTACCGATTAATTAATTATATTTAACCAGACCATAAAGGCGGATATTTCATTTGTCTCATTAAATCCAACCGACCATATTGGCGGTAACAAGGTTATTACCTAAACCAACCATATAGGCGGAAACTATGTCTGTAATGTAAAATCGACCATATAGGCGGTAAATAAGGTTTTCACCTAAATCGGCCATATAAGCGGTAACTAATTAATCCAAATTTTAATTAAAATAATGGAGATTACTCTAATTTATTATATTAAAGTCTCACATTTTCACCCCAGCAGAATGAAATTACCTGCTCATGCTATAAATGAAAACACACAAAATTTTAATTAAATAAAAAGAAAATACAAGAAAACTTAAATAAATATACAAGACACTTTGCTTTAGGTTTTCATGGAGAAATTTCTCCAAAGAAAACATGAAAAATTTACAAAGTTTAGCTTGGTATTTATAGACAAATCTAAATGCTTCCACCAATTTCTCCATCAATTGCTCCACCAAACGTGGCACCAAACATGTCATCAAACATGGCACCAAATCCTCCACAAACATGCAAGCATGTTTGGTGGAAGTTTAAAATTTTTTATTTTGAAAATGACTTTACTAATATTACATATAACGCACTTTCGGATGTTTTATCAATTCGGTCATGGAAACTTCATAATTCAAAATTATTATGAACTTCAAAGTTGTAGATCTTTGAGTCTTATTTAATATGAAAATTGAATCAACTCAATCTGATATCGGAGTAAAACGTTATGGCCAACATATGACAATTGCGAAAATCTAGAATTTTTGAAATTGTTTTTCGTTAGAACGCTATTTCAAGTTTCCAATCTCCAAAATCAGAATGTCAAGTCTAGTTTTTACCCTCATTTGTTTCCACATTTCGTAAATGATTTCATTGAGTCCCAATTTATTTTATCTGTAAAATAAACTAAAACACATAAAAACATTCATAGGACCAAAGAAACTAAACAAAATATTAGGTAAAATGGGCGGTAAATATTAATATATTTTCCGCTCATCACACCCCCAAACCTAAAATTTTGCTAATCCTCGAGCAAAACAATAAAATAAAATACAATAAAGAATTAAAATTAAACTAAGCCACTTTCGTAGGGATCACGATTGCATTTAGCTTATGTAACAAGCCTTTAAACCCTTAGGTGTCCCTAGTGGACGAGTTGTAGTCTCATGAGGGTTTACAGTGACGATACCCACAAACGTCAATCTAATGCACTCAAAAGCAAAAAGATAAAAAAAAAACTAATGCACACAAAAACAAAACGATAAGAGAAAAGAGAATAAATAAATTAGTGACTAAACAAGTGAAACTTCTTATCCAAGTTAGTAGTTGTTTTCTTTCTTTCTAAATTAGCAAATAAGTAAATTCTCTGATTATTTTTACCATTCTCCATACACATAGCTAACACGATATTAATCAAGTCATTGTGCCCACAATATTCATAAGTGTAGTTGAAAATAGAGTAATATTTTTGTCCTAAAATTAAATCAGAACTCATACTTTTTTAGCAATGGATTTTTTTTTGCCTTTTTTGTGTGCATAAAATAAAGAAAGCAACATCTTCAATCTATGTAACGAGCTTTGGGACAGTGACTCCCAAACCAGTTGGATTTAAGGAATTAGGTGTTAAGATACCCATACAGACTTAATTACTCGGATTTCATATGTTTCTTTTTATTTTTAAACATCTTTCATCCATGTAGCGAGCTTGACCCAATGACTCCCAAGCCAGTTGGCTTTAGGGTAGTATGTGTTAAAACACCCCTACGGACTTAATAACTTGGATCTCAGACGTGTTTTTTTTTTTTTTAAAAATTCCATTATTTTTTTAGATATTTCCTCCAATTAAACTAGAGCATTGAATATTACAAACTTTTCAAATACATCTAATGGCTGTATGTTACCATGCACATTGAATATTTGTCAACTGAGCATATGAAGATCCATTTTAGTAAGTTTTATGGAGAAATCATAAATTAAATAATTCGAAAGGAAATAAATAAAAATTAACTTGTTACGAAATAGGTTGAGATACGTCTTAAGAGTGGAAATTCCTTACATTTACAAATACACAAATTTTTTTTTTTTAATTTTTATAAATTTTTTTGAATTTTTTTGAAAATTTTTGACTAAAAATAACACAATAAAAACAAGATACTAGTCCATTACTACACTCCCCCAACCTAAATGAGACATTATCCCCAATGTTCTAAAAGTAGAAGATGACTTTTGAAGATAGTACCTGGTTAGCTAGCTGAAATTTTACATCTAAAAATATCAATTAAAGGTTAAGATCTAGATTTATCCGATGCTTTTTACCACGATCATTATCAGACTAATTTATCTGGGAAAGGATAGGTCAATTTGTGGTTCAAAGGCTAAGATTTTGTCAATTAAATCTTGGCAGTTATAGCAGTAAAAATGAGTTCTTTTTTAAGGTTTTGATACGAATCCATTTCTCTTCTCGGACATCATCAAGAAATACACAAAGAAAATCATAAAATCCATCAGCGTTGAATAGTCCAATCGGTTTCTGGTATATGTTCAAGTTTGCCTAAGATAGTACTATAAAAATTTCCTCCATCATACCCAAGCCACTTGGCAAAGCAATAAAAGAATCAGCACAGTTAATCATTTCTACCAGTCGTTTAGATATACCTACTACGATAAGTTCCTCTCCGTTTGTTGGTCCTATAAGATTCGCCTCGGCCAAAGATTTTGGGATCATTCCCAAGACTTGACTGCCTCCTTCATATATAGCCATTGAAACGATCCCCATTAATTTAAGATTGCCACCGTCATATACTAAGTGCATATTCCTTTTAGCAATGACTCTACCTAATTCATGTGCTGCCACTACGAATTCTGGTTTAGAACCAACACTAATACTGTAAAACACACGAATGTTTATAACTCATCTTCTTGAAGTTGATTCCATTTTTTATGTATTTTTTTCCTCAAGTATGGATATCTTCAAGAGTGAAATGATGAGTTGAATTTTTAGAACCTGAAAAAGGGTGAGTAATAATAACACTAGTACCTGCCAAATGACAATTATTAGCTAAACAGTAAAATATATCGTGAAAGTCAAAAAGTATGGATTCTTTCGGAGAAAATAAAAGAAAATAACAAAATAAATCACAATTATTAGATAAATACAAAGAGAAAATAATATTTACAAGAAGTAACGGCTTGAATGACGTCTATGCGTCAGAGACAAGCTTCCCATTCAATTTTCTTATAACTTGGCAAACAAGGTCTTTTAAAGTCAAATTCCCTAGACTAAATTGTGGTCTTTCTTTTCGGAATTATGTATTTAACATGTGATGTGATGCACATATCCACTGGAATGCATCTCAAGAGTCTTAGATATATCATCCAAAGACTCATTACTCAAGCCATCCCTAATGAATTTAATCTTATCTTCACAGTTATCAGACAACATTCATAAAGAACGACAACGAGTATTACATGTCATGCGAGCACATTTATAGCAAACACTCATTCTTTTAGCTTTTCTCTTTTTAGCATAGGTGCTTCTTCATAAACTAGGAAGATGTGAAATAAAAGATTCAGAAGACTCACATGCCAATCAGACCCGTTCTTCAATAATCCAATGAATTTCATTAGGAATACCTTTGATCATCAGTACTCTCATCCGTTCCAAGCGAGCTTTGTAGATATTCATCAGATAATTTTGAGGGAATAGAAATGTGAAATTTATGAGAACTTCTTCCATCCTGAAATGTGATTTTACCTACACAAATGAAACACACAAAAATAAAACACACCAAATCTGAATATATACATAAATTGCATGGGTTGCCTCCCAGATAGCGCTAAGTTTAATATCGTCAGCTAGACATGACTGTCCGAACGTTAGGCTGGATCTAAAAGTGTGATACTTTTTTTTATTGCTTAATTGATTCTCCCCAGTAGTGCTTGACACGCTGGCTGTTAACTTTGAATGTTTCGTTGTGTTTGGGATCTAGTAACTCAACAGCTCCATATGGTAAAACATGAGTAATCATAAATGGACCTGACCACCTTGATTTCAACTTTCCAGGGAAAAGTTTCAACCTTGAATTGTATACACACACCCGCTTCCTTGGTTCCAAATGTCTACGCATTATTTTTCGATCATGCTATTTCTTGGTCTTTTCTTTGTATAATCTGGCATTTTCATAAGCATATAGGTGAAATTCCTCCAATTCGTTGAGTTGGTGGAGTCTTTTCTCTCCTGCAGCTTGTGGATCATGATTCAAAGTCTTCAGTGCCTAGTACGCCTTGTGTTCAAGGTCAACTAGCAGGTGGCATGCTTTCCTTCCTAAACACCATTCAATATGGGGACATACCAATGGGTGTCTTGTAAGCTGTCTGGTAGGCCTATAATACGTCATCCAATTTTGTAGACCAGTCTCTTCTTGTTGATCCAACGGTTCTTTCCATGATTCTTTTGATCTCCCTGTTTGAAACTTCAACCTGTCCATTTGACTGTGTGTAACATCCCGCCTAGGCCAGGATGCTACCGGCAGGAGATAGGCTAACCCTACCTCCATAAGCCTCTTATTCTAACGAAATTTTGGCATGGTGTATTCGTAACATCATGCAACCTGGCTTATAGCCAGCACCATGAGACAGCCTTTAGAACAAACATTCTTTCTTTCAAATATTTATCACTCTTTTGCATGATGTAATCGTAACCATCATTATGTTTTTGCTGGCGCTACACTGATTTCTACTTTCTTTCTATTCTCATTACAAGTCTGATTCATGTTTTTACTATAATTTTCTCTTTTTCATTATCTTGAAATATCATCAAGTCGAAAAAATAAACATTCTTCTCTTTCAAATATATCACTCTTTTTAGATCGTGCTGACATTTATGAATGTAATTATATAATCACGTATCAATATTCACAAGGAGAAATCTCTTATCAATCTCTACATCTCATATCAACTATCATCTACAAATACATGTAAACATAATAATGATAACATGAATCAATGTTAACTACATGCATCTAAGTGTACTCATGCTATAACGCATTAACATCAAATATATGCATCTCAAATGACTTACTAAAATACATGACTTATATGCAATAATTTCAAATCAAACTTTACTTCAATATGCTGTGCCTTTAGAACATGTTTTCGTGAAATCTTTTTTTTTTTAAGAACTCTTTATTAACACATTACTCGAAAACTGATTTTGTTTTAAAAATCTGAATCTTTTATAAAACCAATGTTTCTGAAGACTTTCTTTTCTAAGGAGCTCTTTCTGAAAACTGTAACTAAAACCGAAATCTGAAAAGCTGTGTTTTAAACTTTGTTTCTAAAAACCGCGTACTATAATCTGGTTTCTGAAATCTGGATGCAGAAAATCTGAAAGCTTTATACTAAAGATCTGAAAATTTAAATAAAACTATTTATAAAGAAACTTATTTCTGAAAACTGTATATTGAAAACTAAAAACTGCTCTACGTCCAGGACCATAACTCAACGTCTCTCTGCGACGGACGTCTCTGCACACATGACCATAGCTCAACTGGGTGTACTCGATGCCCAGGACCATAACTCAACTGGGTATCTCTAGAACTGGTGGTACCCTACGTCCAGGACCAAACACTCACTGGCAACGTAGAGCTCTACACCAGGACCATAACTCAACTGGCAGTGTACCACCCAGTTCTGAAATCAGGATTTCGGAACTCTGTAGTCTCTAGTCTTGCTTGAGGATCTGAGAGCGTCCCCCCCCCAATCCTCCACATGTGCACATGCTACTATATCTCCGTCAATTCCAACTGTATCTCAAGTTATATACTGGGGTGATGTTTTACCTCTTGCCCCGAAAACCCACATAATCATAATCTGTATCTTAAAACTGTAAACAAACTTTTCTGAAATACATTTCTTTCAAAAGAGAACACTTAAAACTTTTCTTTTAAAAGTATCTGATATTTCTTCTTTGAAACACTTGAAATCTC